>JAVSBS010010510.1:37320-49693 GCA_033124195.1 Coracias cyanogaster
ACTCCACAACCTCTCTGGGCAGCCTGGGCCAGGCTCCCACACCCTCACACCAAACAAGTTTCTCCTCCTGTTCAGATAGAACCTCTTTGTGCCTGTCGCCCCTTGTCCTGTCACTGGGTACCACTGACAAGAGTCTGGACCCATCCTCTAGACAACTGCCCTTTAGATGTTGATAAGTATTGATAAGATTCCATCTGAGGCTTCTCTTCTCCAGCTCAGCAGCCCCAGGGCTCTCAGCCTTTCCTCGGCACAGAGATGCTCTGGTCCCCTCAAGATCTTCGTAGCCTCCACTGGACTCTCTGCAGTAGTTCCTTGTCCCTCTTGATCTAAGGAGCCCAGAACTGGACCCAGTACTCCAGAGGTGGCCTCACCAGGGCAGTGCAGAGGGAAGGAGAACCTCCCTCAACAGGCCACACTCTTCTTCATGCACCCCAGGACACCATTGGCCTTCTTGGCCACTAGGGCACGTTGCTAGTTCACAGTGAACTTGTCCCCCAGGACTTCCAGGTCCTTCTCTGTGGAGCTGCTTTCCAGCAGGTCACCCCTCACCTGGACTGGTGCAGGGGGTTACTCCTCCCTACCTTATGCTTGCCCTTGTCTTACAAACCAGTTTTACCAACTAAAAGACTTCTTTGGTAGTCGAACTTCACAAAGGACAACCATTATGCATGAACTATCTTTTCGGTGCATACTACCTTTACCTTTTATGCAGACTTGCTGATGCATTTGGTAACCTTTTCTTTTTATTATTGAAAGCAAGACTTAAATTAGTTTGCTACATGCATCCGTATCTCAGTCTCCTCTGAGTACGGTTTTGCTTACACAGACACTCAGGAGGCCTCCAGACCTGCTGTCAAACGCTGCTCATGGCATATCTTAAAATGATAAAATGTGTTAAAATTTCTACAGTTAATAGCAGGGATTCTAAATACTGAATTCTGAAGGTAATATAGCAGCAGGCATCAAATTACTTAACTTGTACATTATACTGATGTTTTGATTTGAGAGTGTTCTCTCCATCCTAGAGACTAGAAATAATCAGCACTGGTGGAGAATTTCTGCCGGCCTCGTGCTTTTATTTGTAAGGGGATACTGTTTTTAAAGAGCTGCTGAGATCAAGGTTCAAATTAAAAAGGACTGTTAGGTTAAAGCTCACCCTAGGCCCTTTTTGCTTTGACAGGATTTCATCAGAAATTCAGGTCTGAAATGAAGAATTGTGGCTTAGATTCCTTTAGACTTCAGAACTGCACATAAAGATGCCTCTTTTTTCACCGGAAAGAGAAAAGTTGTCCACTTAGCTTCTGTTACTGAGCTGCAGCTCGTTTCTCTTGCATACAAGAAATGGCCCACGAGTAAAAAAATGTCAATTTTTGAAGGCATCACTGATAGCTACCTTGTATGAAGGGCTGTGCTGCTTTCTCCTGATGGCTGACTTGAGTTTCCTCTTCAGATGCTCCACTCAAGCGCCAGTGTGATGCGTAGCCAACCTCCGCACTCCCGGGAGCTCCCGCAGCAAGGCTGTGCCATGGTGCCCAAGGAACAGTTCCTGCAGCTCCAACACCAGCTACTACAAGCAGAGAGGAGGAGTCAACGTCTTCAGGAAGAACTGGAAAGCAGACCCTCTGAAACAAACATGCAACAGGTAAAGCTCTGGTTACTCTGCAGGTTACCACTTTGCAAGTGTAGCTGGTTCGTTTTCTTGGATTCTTTTCAATTCTGATGAGATCCGTTCTCTGTTTATGCCAGTTCAAAACTTTAAAATTTAAAATGTGTTCTATCAAAGATACGAACAAACCAAGCCTTCATTATTTACCATATTCAGCTTGAGCCATAGCTTCATTCTGAAGTCCTCTTTATCTTTTTTTTTTTTTAAATAAACACTCCCACCCATAGTCAACTGGCTTTTCTCCTTCCCATCACTGTGCGCTAAGTGTTTAGAGGGGTTTTTTGGGGGGTGTTTTCTTTATCTCATGTCCACATCTGGAACCACTGTCTTTAAAAGATACACTCCACCACATATTGGACAAGCACGTATCCACCGCACATAAAATACTAGTTGGGCCGTTGCTGTCCCGTGGAGTTGTCACCTCTAGCAGAGCAAAACACCAACAACTTAATCCTTCTTATAAGGTCAGCCCGTCTTCACTGTTTGGCCGTAAGACAAGACATTGTTTAGAGGACACTGTTACCATTAGAAACCTCAACTTCGGCATTTCTGAGGAAAAACGATTCCGAGGAAGCTTACAATCCCCGCACGCACTGGGCAGAGATACTTCTGGTGGTGTTTTGAGGGGTTTTTAGCATGTAAAGCTGAATTATAAGGCAATAGGTAGAAAAGTTTGCATCTCCCATACCGGAATTAAGCTTGGGGACTAGGCTCGCCAAATGACTCTCTTCAAAAAGTAACCAAATCTCTAAATCTGACACTTTGGCTCAGGCTAGAGGTCTTAATAATACAGATTTTTTCTTTTGAGAAAATATAAAGCTCTAAACTTAGATGAATACAAGTGTTAGTATTTTGTTAGCAGGAAAAAAAATCTCAACCTTTACATTTTAAACTCAGATTGCAGTTATACTTACAATAACAAGTCCAAGACTTTCAGCTCAAAAATGTCCAAACATATTAATAGGATATTCTGGGGAAAAGTATTATGGAGAGAGAGTATATGCAGTAAGTTTCTCAAGTTTTCAAAATCTGGAGTACGAATCCTTTAAGAAAGGCACAAAATCAATAAATTCCCCCTCGCCCCAAGAACTTAACAGCAAATAATTTAGGATCGGTAAAAATAAATCAGTTGTAAGGCTTTGTCCCTCTCAGCCGAGTCCTGACAGAGTTGTATTACCACAGGTTAATGCACTGGGTCAGACACAGTGGAGAGCAGAGTGTGCAGTTTGATTTTGAGATCAATCAAAGCCAGACGACAGCAGCAGCAGCATCTGCAAATGAACGTGCTGCGGATTGCATTAGGAGTGATGACTTGGTAATTTCACCTTTGGAAAGCCTGAGAAACAATTTGCAAACGAGTCACATCCTGGAACTTGTAGTTCTACAGATAAATCACTTCCACCTTTCCTGTAATAGCTTTTATTCTGGAAAGCTTCGGGAATTTAAAAATGCTTTCAGAGAGGCTTTGCAAATATTTACTGCCAATGCACTAATGCACTTAATCCTTTCAATTTTTTTCTGTTGGTCTTTTTTAATTGTTTTTTTGGTTTTTTTCCAAGTGAATTGATATTCTGGTTTTTAACATCTACAGCTTTTTTCATGGGCTTTACTAGAGAACTTTCTAAAATCATTATTAATCACATGCATTCTACAGCTACAAACAAGGCCAAATTTGGTTTAGCTTGCTCAACTTTGACATTTCTGTAAGCGCATCTTGCTTTAATTCTGTTTGATTTTTCGTCATCCTGATTTCTAGGGATATCATTTAGTTGAGCTTTTCTGTCCATTTTAATGTCCCCTTTAGCATCTTGAAAAATTGCATCCTAATCCCTCTTCATCATCTTTTCACCAGTGAGTACAATGCCAGGTTATCTCCCTGCTTTGTGTCCATTTCATCACCTAGTTTTGCTGCTGCTTTGCACTTTGCAGCTTTCTTAGACCTTGGGTATTTCCACGTAATAAGTATCCAAAGTTATCCCCCCTCCTTTTTGGAATTACTTTGTGTTCTTCATGCTTTGCAGTTCTCGTTGCTTTTTGATCATGGCAATGCTGGTCAGTGTTCTCGTTCATTTTACAGCTGGTCTTGAGTTATTGTCCTCCAAAGGTTGTAGCCACGCGTTCAAATCTGACTGAATTAAAACGCCTGAACCTTTTTTACTGTGTGGATCTGTCTGGCCTCTTCTGAATTCCAAAGGACTGTTCCTGCTGTGTCTAGCACTGTGATTCTTAACTGTAACAACGGCTGCACTTATCCTCATTCCTTGCTCAAGAACTAGAGTTGGCAGCCTGTTAATGACCCAATCGTTTCCAAAGTTCTCTTAGAACCTCTGCTCCCCGATAGTTTTGCTCAGAGTAGAGCTGCTCAACTTCCCCTTCCTTCAACTATTGCAAAATTTAAGTCGCCTCTGAGCAGCAGCTTGTTCACCTGTCCCAGGGAAAGATTTACTACTGGGTTTAAAAAGTGAAATGCAGTTTGGTGGTCAGTTGGACCATATTTTTCCACAAATGCTATTTGACAATCTGAGATTATATTTTATATTTATATATTTTATATTTATATATTTTATATTTATATATTTTATATTTATATATTTTATATTTATATATCTTATATCTTATATTCATATATCTTATATTCATATTTTTTATATTCATATATATAGTGGCAGATAATTTCCTCTCAGGAACTTAACTGCTTTGCCAACTGCAGTTAACTGCTGCCACCGACCTTTTGAAACCCATCAAAACCACGGCTGAGCCCTAAAGAGTCCTTACACCTAGAAAATGCATCCTAAACATCTCCTCCGCTGCCTACGTGTCGTGCTAACCACTCAAAAAATATACTATGTGATACTCTGCATGTTTTCGTTCGTGTGTGTGTGTGGTTTGGTTTGTCTTGTGTTTGCTTGCTTGGCTTGTATTGGTGGTTTGCTTTAATTATACGTACGTATTTCAAAGAAAATCTGGATATCAGGGTGAAGTATCCCACTTGCCTTCTTTCTCTAGGCCTTGCTACCGGAGCAGCGAGCAGTGCATGCAGATTCCTACCGGAGGATCGGGCACCTCTGACAGCTTGGCTGCTTACGATCTCATTCCTTACCATGATAAACACACACAAACACACGAACTGGCATAAGCTGAGAAACTTGAGGATCAAATTTATTTTGTGCTTTTTTTTTCTTAAAAAAAGAAAAAAAAAAAACCTCTCCAGTATTATTTCCTATTTATTTGTCTAGAAGCTATTTTGTGAAAGTTCATAAGCTGTCTTTTTAAAAATTTGTTACAAATACCTTTTATTTATGTTATTTAAAATGTGGGGTTGTTCAGTGTGGAAAGAGGCTATTTTTTTCTCAAATTGAACTAATTTTATACGAGATTTGAACAAAATCTGGGGTATTTATACTGCATTTTTGTATAAGATGTATAAAGTTTTTAACAGGGAAAGATGACTCTTTTGATGTAAATGAAATAAAAATTTTTTTAAACATAACGTCTCTTGTCTTAATAGTATCAATAATTTCAGCTTTATTAATTTTTTGACAAAATATTTCTCTGACACTGAGGATTGTCACATCAGGACTTCTGGGAAAGATTTCTAGTAGGGGATGTATTCAAGTACAGCTCCTCAGTTTCTCTTCAGATTTACCTGCACATCTCAGAAAAGAATTTGCATCGTACATGGGTGGATTCTACTGCTATGGCCAAAAAGCAAAAAGGCAGTGCCAGAAAAGGGAAAACTCACACTTCTTTCCTGGATAATATTCCATAGTGTTATTTTCTTTTGTCTCAAATTACTGGATTAAATTATTAATATTTTTTTTAATACTTTAAGAGGTCAACAGAACACCTCTTTAAGGCCTATGATTTTTCCAGCTGGGAGCCATGAATCATTTCAGCCCTTTGCTTTCAAAGATCTTTTTGCTCCTGTCCTTCTACTGACCTTTAAAGCTAAAGCTTCTGCTGCCTTCTCATTAACCATGAAATAAGAGGAACTCAGAACCTTCTCAAATCAACTTTAAGCCAAAAACCAGATATCAGAAACAGAGACCACTGTAATTTTTTAGTTTCCACTTCTCAAGGCTCCTGCAACCACTATCAAGTGCAAGAGTCAGCCATGGTTTTGAATCCCAATCCATTTACAAAAGATCATTTGGCTAGAAAGTCTTCTGCAAAATTTACTTTAGTACTTTAATCCAGAAAAACACCCAATCTAGTAACACTGTAGATCAGTTTTCTATGACTCCCTGGAGGTGTTCAAGGCCAGGTTGGACGGGGCTTTGAGTAACTGCTCTAGTGGGAGGTGTCCCTGCTGTGGGACAGGTTGGAACTAGATGATCTTTGAGGTCCCTTCCAACCCCAACCATTCTATGATTCTACAACTCTAATGTAACTTTTTTCAATGCTTTTCACAAATAACCCCATACACACTTGGGGAGTTTCTGGGATTACAAGTGAAATGTTGAGTGGACTTCAGTCGATCCCCCAAGGGGATCTTTCTGCAGTGACTTAGATGAGCAACTACCTCCCTGAAACACTCCGCCCTCCATTTTCCATCTGTCCTCCCCCATGTGTGTGAAGGCACTCTGGCTTTGAAGGCACGGTGGTTTGGGGAGAAGGTCAGTGCTTTCTCAAAGTTAATCTTCTCAGCTGACTTCCTAGAATTACAGCAACAAGCTAACATTAAAATAAAGAATCCCTTTTCCTGCAGCCAGTGTCCCAAACACAAGCTTTCTTGTAGTTCCTGCTGTTTCTGATTTATTTGGGAAGAATTCACTCAAGTGTTGGTGTAACGGGCACTCTCATGACACTGAGTAGTAACTTAGTAGTAAAGCTTTTAGTGAGGCTGCTACCTCACTGCAGACAAAGAGCAAAAAGCCATTAAGAGTCACTATTTAGAAATGCCATCAACAACTAATCTAAAAGTAAAAAGTCAAGTTTGGGATAATAGCACCCTAGTTTTTTAGGATATTGCTCAATTTCAAGAGGCCTTTGGCATGGGAGGGTTTTCCTGTCAAACTAACATGGCTTCATGACTTCACCTTAATTTTTTCTATAATCGTTAAGATTCCGATTGACATTTTGTTTCCCACATTCAGCAGAACTATGGCAGCACCTAAGAACAAGAAACTATCACGGTCAAGACAGAATTTTATATCATTTTTTCTTAAATCTGGTAATCTCAAGCGTAACTCAGGCTTGGAAAACTAGTTTGATGCTGCGAGTGTCCTTTAAGTGTTGCCATAACATTCTGCTTCCACAAATGGTTTATTACATTTAGTAAACTCTTTAAAATAGACTCAAATGTGGAATACTAGCTATTTTCTGAAGCATAAACTAAAAAAAAAAAAAAAAAGACTGGTGAATGTGAACTGATTTTTAACTGATTCTCATGTAAATGTTGCTTTCCAGGGGGGTCATGAGCAGCTTCTAAAAATGATGGAAGAACGTATGATGGATGTGGAACAGAAACTAAGGCTTGTGAAGAGGCTTCTCCAAGATAAAGTAAATCAGCTGAAAGAACAAGTAAGTAATAAAGGCGCTTTCCTTTTTGTTTGAATGCTTCTGAGCTGAAGTACAACATATTTGCTCAAAACTTCTCAAAACTCCAAATTAGGGACAGAATCCACCACTCATTACTTCCCTAAAAGCTCTGCTTGGGCTGCTGATGCACTTAATATCAGGAAAGAATCATCAAATTCCAGCCAAGTCTCCTAACTGGAGAAGTTGCTTAGAAAAGGAGAGAAAATAATTTCCTGGAGAGCACGGACAGCATTATCATACAATTGTTGATTTCTCAACTCCCCCTGCTCCAAAACACCCTTTGCTTGACATGGTTTGGGGTTTTTATTTTCTTGCCCTGGCCTCCCTTCTTCAGAAGCCTTCAGTGATGTAGGAAAAGGTGGCTTTGGAACACTTCGGCGTGACACGGTAACAAAATCTGTTTCCTACTGAGGTGGAGTCTCTACATTCATGGGAAGGAAGCGCTCTGCTGACAGGGTCTCCTGCCAAAGGGCTGTTCCCAAAAGCACGTAGCCAAGTGCTAGGCTGCTCTTCCCAATTTTCTAGGAGGAGGTGGTGGTCTGGAGGAAATATCTCTGGGGGATCACCAGGCTTGTGGAGCCTCTTGTGAACGAGACTTACCCATAGAGGACAAGTGCTAGAAAGCAGTAGTCATCTGAGAACACTTGTGTGAAGCCCTCTATCACCTGCCTGATCTCCTTACAAAGTCTTCCCAGTTTCAAAATACTCGTAATATCTATTAAGACTCCATAAATATACCTATTTTTAACAAAGAAAAATAAGGTGGGTGGGTGGGTTGTCTTCCTTTGACACTTGAGTTCCAATAAACATCCACCCGCTTTCCCAGCACCGTCCCTGCTTATAATTCCTTATTTTACTTTTAATTTGCTGAATAATTCCACTCTATTCACAACTCAGCTTTCCAAGAACACTAAAGCAGACGCAATGGTCAAGGATCTCTATGTGGAGAATGCGCAACTGCTGAAGGCTTTGGAGATGACCGAACAGCGGCAGAAAACTGCTGAAAGGAAAAACTATTTACTGGAAGAAAAAATTGCCAACCTCAATAGAATAGTAAAGAACCTGGCATCGCCGTCGTTTAATTCAGCGTCTGAGATAAGGTCATAGCAAAGCCATTACGTCCGCCACAGTCCTGTGCACTTTACTGAAATGTTAATATTTCAGCTTTTCACTGCGTTGCCTTTTTGTATTGGTGAATTTTAGTGATCGGATGCCTCCGAGGAGAGGACAGACCTCAATCCCAAACTGGACACTGCCAAAAGAGAACTTCTGTTTGTTCCCAAACTGTTTTCTGCTAAGTTTTGCCTAAAAGTAATCTCCACCATGTGAAAAAAAAAAAAAAAAAAAAGGTATGTTAACTAGGTTAACTTATTTTGATACTTTGGTTTTAATTTAAAATGGAAATTCTGAATTTCCTGCATCGAGGTGATTCTTCCTCTCTAGATTGAAGCCTGGTTTTAATTTAAAATGGAAATTCTGAATTTAACGTACTGAGGTGATTATTCCCCTCTAGATTGAAGCCAAGGTTTCACGCAAACTTACTGAATTCACAACTTTAAAATACTTCTGGCTTTCTAGAACGGTCCAGACCTTGTAATTTGGATAGGTCAGTGTTCAATGCTGTCGGTGTAATTGCTGTTGAAAGCCAGACTTCCCTGAGGTCTGTGTCCTGCAGCCAGATTCTGGTTTCTGTAAAGCAATAACACACTGGGCAGGATTCTGGGTTATTCTTCACGGCCGTTTGGCTGCAGAGCTCAGAAAAAAACATTTTCTTAAAAATCTGTAAATAGACTATTGTCTCCAACTAAGCGTAACTGTATTTAAGCAGGAATTTCCCAGTTGGCAAACAGACTACTAGTTTTGGGGGAGTTTTTAAGCTGTGCTGCCAGACAGCTTGAAAATGGTAGAGGCCTTAATATTTTTTTTTTTTTGTATGTGGAATTAAGTCGTACTAAAGAAAGGAAGAGTCACTAACAAGAAGTGAAGATGTGGGGTTTGTTTATATAATTTGTAAATTTAGTAATGCAGTGGAGTATGTTTATTAAACAGCTGACAGAAGGAAGAGGGGGATCTGAAGGATTTTTATCAGTGAAATCCTGCCACTAGGCCTCACAAACGTGGAACTTTGCCGTGACTGCGGGGTTCGTTGGGACCTGAGTGATAATTTGGAAGGGCCTGTCTTTTGTAGTAGAGAATCTAAGTGTGTGATTGATCATGAAGAGACATATTCCACGTGAATATGAAGAGCTCAGGGAATAACAGCCTAAATTAGCTTCCTTCACCGTTATAAACGTAGATGTTCACGTCAATAGATGAAGATAAATATACATTAGGAAAAACAGGATAAACTAAATTGTATTTGGATGAGTATTACCTTAGCACTCCTAGAGCAGCCTGCAGAAGTGCCGCACTCGAAGGTGGAAGAGCATCGAGGTTTGTGGTGACAGGTTACACCTCCGCTTTGATCAGTCCACGAGGCTGGGAACGCACGTTTCCTGGGAACACCTTCAAGTCTGACACAGAAGCAGCCGAATCAGAGCTCGCGAGCTCCAACGCTTGGATCTAAACTATTCCTGCCGACAGTCTAAATGCCCTACAACTGCCTTTCCTCCACTGGATCAGTGAGACGTGTTTAAACACTGTAAATAAAACTGGTGAAAGGGGCCGTACTGGCAATACTTGAAACTGGACCTCTTAAATAGGCAGGAATTGGGAATGCAGAGGGAGAGGGCAAGATGTCTGGTCTCTGAGACCGCCAGCAAGGTGACAGCTCTGACAGCATTTGTAATGAGGCAAAACTCCCTCGGGAAGTGGGACAATCCTGCCTACGAGCTGTGGGGCAACCTATGGAAAATGATTTTCCCTCGGGACTGTGTGGCTGTAGGGGATGCTCTTTATGTCTGTGTGGTTACTTACAATTTTGGAGGGCTGAGGGACTGCACTGGACATAAAGGGTATGACCTCCTCCTTCTCCTCCTCCTCTTCTTCCTCCTCTGTTGCTTTATGCAGGCAGTAGGGTGGAAACAGAAATACAATGATGTAAGAACATGCTGGTGTATCACAAAGTCCTTGTAAATCATTTCCCTGCTGTGCTACTCTCAATGCTCGCTCTGGATATTTCACATATCCCATCTTCCAGAGGCTGCAAAATTTTTTTTGCATATTTGAAACATGTCAAATTGACAAATAGCATTGAGTTTTTAAAAATTGGAAGCAATGAGATCTTGTTTATTTTAATATTAATCAATAAATCTCTCATTATAATAGATCTCTATGAGGGGGGTACCAGGGCTGTGTGTCAGCAATATGGTAACTGAGCACACCCTAAAACTGTTTCTATGCCATGGAAATATGCAAAGTTTCAAAACACTTCCAAAAAACCATGTGAATGGCTGTAGGTGGATAAATATTATTAGCTAGGCCATTTTAACACTACTTCCTATCCTGGCCTGGGTTTATGTCTAACGCTCAGTCTGCAACCAAAGCCTGAACGCTGAACAGAGGGACTGAGTTCTTCACTTAAACCATCGTGTAACGAATTTCACATCACTCCATTTTAAAGGCTAGGCTACCCAGCTACAGCTTTTCATCTCCTGGTTGTCATCAGGCTTTTATAAACCAGACAGATGTTTCTAGAGCACAGTACTAAGAAGGGAGCCCAGATGTTGGAACAAAAGGGAGAAACTGAGGAAAGGGACTTGGCTCTCGCCAAGTCTCATCCTATCCTACCTTGCTCTACTTTTCTTTCACTCAGCTTCACACAACCAACCTAACCACAGGACACAGGAGGAGGGAAATGTTTGGTGAACAGATTTTCGACAAAACCCCAATTTCACTGGAATGACTTCTTAGAAGTGCCTTTTGTAATTACATATTCCAGAGCCTTTCTGTACTGTACTGGTTTTGTTGAACAAGACAATTCAGGACAATCCCTTCCCAGCCGGAGGGAAGGCAGAGGAAGGTGGTGCTGCTTAACAAACGAGCGTCACGTCGCTTATTGGTCCGTTGTGTCAGCTCAGAAGATAAGCAGCTGGTTTTACAATGTCCAGGCTACTGCAAATAAGCATATAAACACGTAATTTATTAAGCATTAGTGGTCTTCTGTGCATGAATGTGTCTACTATGCAGTATAGGCGTTTTAAAGATACCAAAGTATTTAATGGTATTGTACCAGTCAAAAGTCACTGAATTCCTAGGCCTCCTTCATACAACGGGTCTCACCAGTTAAGATATTAACCACTTTAGTACTTTTAAATGTTTTCAACTCTTGATTTATGAATCACTGTGAAAATAACGGCACACAGATATCTCGGGTTGGGAGTTTTGGAAGAGAAGAGAGGCCAAGTTAATTTATCTGTACAAAATTCACACACTTGGAAGTGCTGCTGGTCAGTTTAGAATGATTTAAAAGTATCTGCTCTTGCACGTCCTCCAGCGACTACTTTAAATACAAGAAAAATTTCATTATTTGAATTCTGATTCAGGAAAAAGAAATAAAAAGGATTGTAACATAATTGATTTTAACCAGATTATATGTAAGGTAGAGCAGGGGACAGTCTGGATCTATCAGGAGTAAAATTCTTGTTTACTTTCAGCAAATCACTGTCTCTCAGGTTTTCCATCATTCACCTGTGAAGTCTCCTGTTCCATGTCAGATGATGCTGTCATTTCCTGTATAAAGGAGAACAATTGTATGTATGTTTTTTTTCTATCGAGTTTGTTTTGTTCCGGTGTAATATATTGTCCTCACAACATCATGTAAAATTGAAAGATGAACCAACTTACACATTATTTATAATGAATGTAAAAAAAAAAATTAAAAAAATTACTGTATCATCCATACTTGTGTCTTTTGGTTTATATCCAACATGAAAATATTTCAGTGTCTTCCCACGGAAGTCGTAGTATCTGCAAATACATCAAAAGCATACACAAAGCTATAATAAAAAAGGACAGTTTGGCAGCTACAAGAAGTAGTTTCTTGCATTATCAAAGTTTAAAATGTATTAAAGTGGAAAGACCTGGCAGGTAGGAAACACACAGAGTCACAGCATGGTGGGAAGGGACCTTTCAAGGCCATCGAGTCCAACCCCCTGCACTGAGCAGGGACATCTGCAACTCGAGCAGGTTGCTCAGAGCCCCGGCCAACCTCCCCTGCAATGGTGC
>JAVSBS010010511.1:1183-12117 GCA_033124195.1 Coracias cyanogaster
TTAGACTGTCATTTTGCATTGTTGTCAGCTCTGCAGCTGCCCCAGGCGCACATACTGTAGGTAGACTGTATTCAAAATGCATTACACCGTGATCCTGCAGGTCTGAAAACATCCATTCTCTGTAATTGCACCTTTACTCTTTGCTCTAAAGGCTTGGTGACTAAGTTACTACTCCAAGAGCAGTTCAACATCCATGGCACGGGGTTCTTTGTTTCAGATACAGAGACTTAAGCTTGCTTTTTTCTTAACGCTGACAGCAGTTGTTACCATTTTAGTAACTTTGGGGTTTTGGGAATGTGCTGGCCTAATAAATCCCCTCCTCTCCTCCTGGATTCACCAAGCAAAGATACAAAAACTTACGAGCTCTGATGTAGAGAACTAGGATTATCTTGCAACGCAGTCAGTATATCTAAACACTACTCCAGTGTGCATGAATAAATGTTTCCTCATAGTGGCTCTAACTATAGCTTTGTCTGATTTCACTTATCAAAATGAACTGAAGCAGCAGTATTGCCACAAGCAAACACACACACCCCAAAAGAACTGTTAAGAATCCATCCAGTTTTTAATCACCTGTATCATCTGAGGTTGCTCTTTAGATTGGACTAGGCAAGAGTGCTTTACCTGGTTACGGCTGCACCACAAATTGGACTGAAAATGTGGTTTTATTATGGATTGATTATTTTCTAGAATTTTCATATATCTGGATTTTTTTTAACTTATAAATACAGCAATTCAGTACATCTATCTAATTGTTTGTTGTGGTTTTTTTTGTAGACAGAATGTCCACTGTGCAGAGAGAAGTTTCATCCTCAGAAATTGATCTACCTACGTCACTACCAGCTGTAAAGGAAAAAATCTATTGTTTCGTGACAAGGGCCTCAGCTCTCACACCCTTTATAAAGTTGTCATACAGCCTGAGTCAGTCCAAGAAAGAGACTTTATTATAAAACTGGTCACTGCCTGTGCAAGGTGGCACTGCATTCCTGTTTTACAGAATAAATCTATTTCTGCCTCTACCCTTCTGTTTCCTCTAACATGATTCTAGAGCATATGAAAAATATGTTTTTCTAAAAAGTGCTTAACACAAATATAGTTTTCTTCACTCTGGACAATGAACAATATAAATCAGATTTTCCTCCTCTAAATACAAGTGTAGATAAAGTCTTCCAACCTTTCATAGTTGGGAAGAAGCTGACTTCAGCCACAAGACCCCCTTGGCTCTTCATGGCAATAAAGCTAATTTCAGCTAAGCCAGTATTTTAGAGTACAAAGGAGGAGGGATTCAGCAGCATCACCTCGTCGTGGTTTATTCATTCCCCTAAGTTATTAGTTCAGCTATACAAGTACTCGGAGCAGAAGGGAAAAAGAAGATTGTTAGTTGTTAACGTATCTTGTCATTCTTGCATGATAGAAAATGTACAAGATGAATTTATTTGTATTCTTTAAATACAGATGGGGAGAAAAAAACAGATGATCCACGGAGTGGATCACGAGTTACAGTTTCAATGAATTTTTCACCAATGGCACTGAAGATGGACTTGGGGTGTGCTGCAGTAAGAGCACTTCTTTGAAGATGGTCATTTGTACTGCAGAGGTCTTGGTTACCTAGTCAACAATTAAATCTCCCAAGTGTTATCATAAAAACCCCAATAAAATTAATTTTTCATCATATCTAGAAATGGAATAAAAAACAGTTGCTGGTAACTCTGCTAACACTTCATTGTTCCTGTACAAAAGTGACTTTCAGAGCTACAATACTACCCCTTTCTTAGGGCAGAAAACTTCCAGGCATCCCTCACCTATTTAAAACTGTTCAGGCAACAGTGGAAGAAAAACTGTCCCTATCACAAATCCAAACATGACTACCTAAGGAAATCACTGCCTGGTCTCCTTACTAAGGAAAAACAGTGGGAAAAACACTGAGGTGCACATCAAGGAGTGGGAAGTATCTGTGAAGATGTCAAGCCACGTTTTTCATGCATTCTGTAAGGGTAATTTATTTTTAGCACTTTGATAATAGAGCAAAGATTAACAAAACGCCATCAAACTTGTCTGGCCGTTGCACGCCCAGAGTCAGCTAGGGAACAATCCCCTTGTCCCAACAGCATCCCCAATCCGTATTTGAGAACTGAACACAGAGCATCCACACCTGCCTCAGGAGGAGGACGCCTTCGTTCATCTCAAGCTGCTGCTCAACTTCGAAATTCAGTGGAGGTAAAAATGTCTAATTTGTTAACACTCTCTTGTTTAGTAGGAGTCATCCCAGTTGCTAATCTTAATACTAATAAACATAGTAAACATCACATTTTTCTCCCTGATTTGCCTATGTTATTCAGAAACTCCAGAAAATCTGAAGAGAGCTTCTCCAAGTCAGGGATTTCAGATTTTTAGGCAACAAACTGCAAGCACCCATGACCAGTGCTTTTATAAGGCTCTTTCTGGATACTGCATTTCCGTAATTTTAAATTCTGATGATAATAAAACAAAATACATGCAAGCAAACAGAAAGATAAGAGGCCAGTGTGGACTAAAACAACCATTTTCCTAGGATTGCTGAAGGCTGAATTGCAGAGCTCCATAAGGACTTCATTTGACAACATCAGGTGATGGCGTCCTACCTACATTTTCCAGTTAGGTGTCTGTGGAACTTGCCACCGTTCTCCATCCAGAACCTTCAAAGAGCTAAATCTTTTCCTACTTTCTGCAACTGAATGCTCCCTGAAGAGTTGAAAAAGGCATTTTTCAAGACAAATTGAGGGTAACCATTACAGAAAAGAAGCCATAAATAACTGTTAGATCAATATGTGTATATAAAGATAGAAAACAAGTAAAGGGGGACACTGTCTTTTAATAAATTTTGGAATTAAAAAGTCACTTAATAAAACTGCAGGTGTATCACATGAAAAAGTATACATGCAGGTCATTTATCTCTTGATTTTTTTTTTTTTTTCCTTTTCCCCATAGAAAATGAAAAGCTGTTAAAACCCACACCATTTGTCTGCTATGGCCAGTTTGGGTATATTCTGAAGGGGCTGCATAAAGTCAGCTTAAATTAATCAAGAAACCCCTAAGTATGAAAGAAACTCCAACTAATAAGAATTAAAATATATCTTTTTATAATTCCAGGTCCTCAAAGGAAATTGTGATAGTGTCAACAAAGCTTTGAGTCATCACGAAAGAGCCAAATTTTAGCGTCTGCTAGGAGATGTGATGGTGAAACTGGCATTAAAACCCAACACGAAGTTGCTTCAGAAGCTTTATGAGTACTTTTTCCCTACCGCAAACCCCATAATTTAGTAAACTTCTTATTCCTATCTATATTTGTTTGGTTATAACTCAGTAATACCATGCATTTAGGAAACTGGCTTAAGTTCTGCAGCTATTTAGGTCTACGGAATTTCTCTATGAAAGTAGCACACGGCCATGAAGCAGAAAACAGCATCACGTGTGCCACCGTACATTTTTCCTCCACATATGCGCACAGCACTTCAGGGTGATATTGAGCAGGAGAACTATGTAAAAATATCCATCTCTAAGCCATTAATCTCTCCAGTGCAATGGTACATTATCCCAAGTCCATGGGATTATCCAAAGTTTCTCCGACTTCTTACAAAAGACAATAAACTGAATGCAATTTGGTTAGAATGCCAGTTTCTTCAAGAAACTGATATTTTGGATAAAAAGAGCAACATCCTCTTAAAATGAAAATTCGACTGCTTTGTCACCACTCTGTTAATCATTTTTTATGAAGAAAAAAGGCATTGTTACAATGGCTCAAAATCATTCCTTTAGTTAGAAGTAGAATTGGTCAACAGATTGGTTGCATCTTCTAGCTAGCAAAGGTCTTTCCAACGTCTTCTTTCCCTTTGTATTTCCTCTTGCCGTGTGTGAAGGGGATATATCTGTACTTTATCATGTGCTGCAAAGAGGAAAGATAGATTGGTAAGGGAAGAAACATATAATATTTACAAAAATGTTTTATAATACACATTGTAATTTACAAAGTCCTCTAGAAAGACAGGTCTTCAGTACTGTAAGGGTAAGGAAATAGCCAAGCATACACCAACTTACATCTAAGTAGGGGTAGGAGCCCAACCTTAGACATCTGAAATTTGAGTATACCCAACAAGTTATACAGTACAGTGAAGATTGTACTGACTGGGGGATCACGGGCAGCTGGAGAGAGCACAGAGGTATTCATTCTTGACTACACTTCAATCTTTATTTACAACTTTGAATAACAGTACGTATCCAAAGTTCTCAAGGTCTGGGGAAAAGTAGTTCTCTTTTTAAAATGCCAACAAAGCATAGCTAATTTATTAAAAATGCTCTGAAAGACTTGCCTACGTTCTTCCCCTTCTCTCCATCTACTTCATCACACCAACTTGTCAGAACTTCCCTTTTCACCCCTCAGAGATCCTACAAGACCTCGTCATTAAAAATAGCCAGAGCTAACTGAAGGAAGTGGATGAGAAATGATAAGACTCATTCTGCATAAAAAAAGATACAGAATTCTAAGACCGAAAGCTTTTGACAGCAAGCATAAAATGTGGTAGTGTAACATAGGCAGACTTCTTTCAGCAAGTGTGTGTTTCCCGTTGTCAGTATTTGCTCCAAGCTGCAAATATGCAACATTTGAACTAATGCTGAATGTTAAACTGATGTTGAACTAACGCTCGAGTGTTAGTTGTTCCTTTAGGAAAGGAGGTGGGCTCCACACATCTAATACCTCTGCAGCACGCAACTGGAGGGACAGTATGGAACAATACTGTGAATTCTGATGTCACAAACACTACTAGCTATTCTTGGCAGGTTACCTTGATTTGCCTCTTCATCGTGATACAAAACAGCATAATGAAGTACATCACAAGAATCGGCCAAAAAACAGGAACGTTGAAAGCCTCAAAGAATGTACATGCCATAGCGACCAGGATTCCTTTAGTGGCAGAGTGCCTTAAAAATAAGATGAACAATTAATCCTTTGACCCCAGCTACAAGTAATTTGATACAGATTTTTTTTTTTTTTCCAAAAAGAGAGCATGGACAGACAGATCCACTCACCAGAATTTAAACTCTGGGAGTCTTCTAATGAAAGGCCGAAATTCTTCGTTTTGCCTTGTAGGTAAGGACGGACCATCATCTGAAAAACAAAGAAACAAAAAAACCAAACCACAAACCCCCTCATGCTAACTTTCCGCAATATTTGGGCTCCAATTTTTTTTTTACTTTTTATCTTTAAAGAAAACAATACAAAAAAGAGCCACCGCTTTTTCACTGTTACACACAGATTCCAGTTACAGTGGCTGTTTAATGTAACTTAACGTTGATTTTCCAAAAGAAAACAGATCACAGAAATGAGTGCCAAGTCATTTGAGTTACTCTGGGGAGAACTTAAAGTCACCTAAACCTTCCTTCAAAACACAGAAAACTAATACAGTATGGAATATGTTCAGGACCTTAAAAAAGATAAATTTTATAGTAACTTCTGATGTCAAGTTGTACAGATTTCTTGTAAATCTAGAAATACACTGTCATGCTGAAATTGCACATCTTTACAGCACTGCATCAGGCAAAAAGAGCTGGAAGTTTGACCAAGTTCAAAATCATCGCAAAGTGAACTACTCATCATACCTGAATCTTCCATTAAAGAGGGGTCTACCTTTGGCGACAAGAAAGCTATGAAGAGATTTAGATGGTAGATTCCCAAGGCATATGTCACAATGTACCAACCCTGAAGCAGGGAAGGAAAAAGAGCTAAGATTAAAGTCTTCCTGCAAACCATTTTCAGATACTGATTTTTCAACAAGATTAAACAACCTAGGCCTTTGCTTCCTTGAGAAGTGCTTTTCCACTTCCTCCCATTAACAGGAAGTTTTGGGGACTTGTTACAAGAATATTAAAAATCTTCACTGTATGAAATAAGCATTGACTCTATGGAAAGATGGAATTACCTTTATGAATCTATTTCTGTGTACTGACAGATAACACATGTAAGTTTTCATTTAAAGCTACCGAAATACCGACTAAACTTACTGCAATACAAATAAGCAAGGTTAAGAAAAATTGAAATCTATTAGCTTCTTTAAGCTACATGTTTTCTAAGGTATACTACTGTAAGCCTAATATATTAATCAAAAGGAGCCTTACAACATGAGAGTGGTGGAAATCCCTCATGTATTGATGGATTTAATATGAAAGCATTTCTCAGGCATCCGGGCTCTATGTTCCAGATGTAGACATCATAAAAGCAGCAGAAAAGTAGTAAACAGCAAAAAACCACAATGCTCGTAACACAAAAACCAGAACAGTAATGATATCTGAAACTACTTCAGCAGTAAATACAGTTTTCTTACCTGCAGTAAATAAACTCTAATCATGTAGATAAAACTCAGACCCAAAGTTACAATCCATCGCACCGCAGTATATGGAGTAGATTTGTCTAACCAGGATTGGTAGATCTAGGAAGGAATATAAAGTATACATCTGTAAAATACACGATGAATAATGAATAAAGCTTATGACAGGGTAAGTAATAAACTCTTACTTATTAAAGAGTAAGCATTTGTGAAGACCATTTTGGGAAGGACGGTCATGTGAAACACGTGTATTCTTTATTACAAATACACTGAATTAAACAAACATACTTACAAGCACTTGAAAAGCTCTACATTTTTACAAAGGCAAAAAAACCCCAAACCTTTCTCACG
The DNA here is from genome assembly GCA_033124195.1 of Coracias cyanogaster. Classification (NCBI taxonomy): domain Eukaryota; kingdom Metazoa; phylum Chordata; class Aves; order Coraciiformes; family Coraciidae; genus Coracias; species Coracias cyanogaster. The sequence continues at coordinate 7,894 of JAVSBS010010511.1, forward strand.
CTTGGAGCGTTGTAAAGCAATTTACATTTTCAGTATTTTATGCAGGTTTACTTTCCTTAAGTTGAATACGGCATGAAACCTGAAGCCACTCTTAATTTTTGACAATAACATGTTTCACTGCGCAATGTCACACGTACACACATTAAGCATTTCATTAAGCTATGTATTATAATATTTGCTACCTGTTTTTAAAAGGCTTCAAAATAAATCTTTTGCACAGATTTTAGCATTTCAACAACTCATCCAAAAAGCAACGAGTTTCAGAAGCTGCACTGAGGCCTGCTTCTAATGGAGTCAGAAAAACCCTACAGAAAACCAACCTGTCCGAGTCTGGAGAAGAATCTATAGACCACAGAAGGCTTCCCATGCACTGACTCACCAATACTGTCCCCTTCTGACATGGTTGCTGTGGAAACAAAACATCATCTATAGGAAACGTTTAAAACAAATTCTAAGCTCAGCAAAGCTTTACAGTACATCATCTGGAGCAGCATTTACAGGTTATATTCTTTTGGATTGCCCTATTTGAAAGAAAATACCTTTAATGGAGTGTTCTTAAAGAGAAGGCATTTATTCCAAAAGAAATTAATTTCCAAAATAAAATGTCAAGAAAGCAAAGAGCAGGGTATTTTACAAAGGCAAGGGATGATCCAATCTGTTTGAGGGAGGGAGAGAAAAGCCCATAGAGAAACGCAGGAATGAGCCTTGTTAGACACCTTCACCTTGGTAAGGCGGGAGCTGAGTTACAACATCTAAGCATCGAGATATGAACTGCAGCACCACCCTCCTGTCCCCTCAGTTTCTAAAGGCAAAGAACAAAACTAAAAGAAATACATATTTTTTAAGCTGCTTAGGATTTTTAAATACTGAGTAACTAGACAGTGAAGATGTTAAAGTTCAGGACTCTGTTCACCAGTGGTTGCAGACAAAAACTCTACCGTAAGTACCTAAACCAGAGCTCAGCCTGCTGCTAGAATTATTCAATGAGTTTATCTCTCTCTGGACCATGAAGATGTCAGCACTCACAGCAAGGTTTTATGCATGAGCAAAACTATAATAAAAGGGCCAGGATTCTGAACTCGGGTAAAAAAAAAAAGAATTAACCAAGGGAATTATTTTTAGTACATGCTTCTGCTACCAATTTAAGAACTTTATTTTCTTTTCACTTAAGCTCAACTCAGTTTTACGGTTCACTTTGGGATATAAAACAAACAATATAAAACAGATTCTAAATGTAAACATTTTTGCCACATCACCAAAAGCAATCTCTGACATTACTTCCTGGAGTCCTCATCTGTGGGTGGGACTAGAGGACTCTGGGATAGTGGGAGCACTTCCAGCCCTAGAGGAATATCTCAGATTATAGTAGAGATACATGAAACAACTCAATCAGAAGAATTATCTTAGATGCTGCAATACAGGGATGGCTGCAAAAAATAATTTGAGATCAAGGACAATCTAGGGAGGCACAGAAACTTGAAGTTGTATATCTTTTCTGTAAACCTCTGAAAACTACATCATATGGGATGATTAGTAAGCAGAAGAAAAGGAGTCGTGTTATAGTTCCACAGACAAGGGGATTCATTATGAAGCTTCAGGAGCTGCAGCCCACTTTAATTTAAGCTACAGCTAAAAAGAAAGAAAATAAATAGAAACTCACACAAAATAGATACAGACTTTTTCATTACAGACCAAAAGAAGTAATTATTTTCTCCCCATTCACTGCACTGCAGAAGAAGTTACTCAGCATTATTAGCTGAGCACAATTTTGTGCTTTATTTTGTATATTTTTGAAATGTCCTGAAGTACGAAGCCATAACAAAAAAGATAACCTCTTGATCAAGTAGCAATTCTCTACGATCACAAACACAAATCCTCTTATATTCCCAAAATTATACAGATACATCCATAGGAAACATGGGCTGTATGCAGACTTAACATCACAACCTTGCAAATGTTGACTGTGTAACTCAAGCGAAGAATCATGTATGCAAGGCTACTGACGGTTTCGGATGGAGCAGGCGTTTTGCTCGGTGTAAAAAAATTACATTCCATGTCATTATGTATGACTGTTTATCATACCTACAGTTCTTCTGTAGCAGACCAAGAAATACAACCAGCTCACACTGTCTGTTTTACTGAAAAGAAACCCGTCACCGGCCCAGTGTAAGCAGCAGAGACTGAAATATATCACGTGACAGTAGTTTAGATTTAAGTTAATATTTCTTAACACATTAAAACTTTACTGAAAGGACATCTATAATTGGATGATTACCAAGAGAAGCAGTTTTGGCTTTGCTTTGAAGGTAGTTTATGGTTAAGAACACAAGTCAGATCTCAATGGTTTAAGGGAATAATTAAATCTATATTCAATCTATCCCTCTTTCATAATGTAATCTAAGACTTCACTGTTCAGTGTGACAAGTTATGATAACCCTTCAGCCACCTCAGTAAAGCCAATAATCAGGAAGATATACAAAGTCTAATATAAAAAACAACTGAATAGTTTGTTACTAGCAGAACACACACAACCACTAAACTAAACCATATTAAAATGTTTTTCTCTCTGAAAAATACCAAGTAGGTGAATGCATGACCTTCAACAACTATGCTTTTTACCACAATTGTTATGGTAATACCATTACAAACACCACTGCTTCGCTGACTTCTTAAAAATGACAGGTCCTGGGGCAGTTAAAACATTTAGTTTATGCCTTGTATCATCACGTACAGAGAGGCACAGATTTTCAGACAACTCTGATTGTAAGAGAGAATCTTTTTAAGTTTAAAATACAAATGAAGCACATAACTGAAAAAAAAAAATACTGCTCTTACAAGTTTCCTTATCTCAGTGGAAATGCCTTTAAAAAGCAACACGCTAAAGTGGTTTATTAATAACTGAGCAAAAGGACAGCCACAGGAAAATAACCCACTGGTTGTGCAAATAGGGTTTTTCTAATGTTAAAAAAAGACATTGCTTCATTTTATCCATTACAAGAGCAGCCTGGTGTGTCAGAAACTCGACTGTCTGAGCAGCAGCAGCTGCCTGACACCTGCACTCTTTGCATGTACCCGGAAGCGGGGACTTCACATACCCTGAGCACTAGCTAAGACCAACCACTGCCAGACAAAAGCAATACAAGATACTTCGGAAAAAAGTCAAAGCGCACGACGGTTGCCACTGTGGCGGCACAGCGGCCAGGACGAGAGGTCCTCGAGGCAGGAGCGGGGCCCGCTGAGGTGAGGAGGGCCCGGGAACAGCACCAGGACAGACAGCGGCTGGGGCGAGAGGGAAAACGAGCCCTCCGGCAGGCCGCAGGAGGCCAGCCCAGCAGCAGCCCCGCCGTCCCCGCAGCCGGGAGGCCCCCAGCAGCGCCTAGGCCGCGGCGGTGGTCGCCGAGCCCCAAGCAGCCCCTGCGCTCCTGGAGGGGCTCCTGGCACAAGACACCCTCCCGCCCGGGGGCTGTCACCGGCTCCACGCCCACCAGCCCGGAGACGCCAGCTCCGTCCCCTCCCGCCCTCGGCTCCGGCCGTGCCCCTGGGCGCCGACGCGGCCACCCGCTACTCACGGCCACCGAGCCGGGTTCTTCCTTCCGTTACCCCTCCCACTAGGTCCACAAAACCCAATATGGCGTCGCTGGCGGGTAGAATCGCACTTCCGCTTCCGGGGCAAGCCGGATGGAGGCTGGGTGCCGCCGCGCTATTGGCTCCGCGGGGGGAAGTGGGTGTTGCTGCCGTGCCGAGCAGTGAGGTGGGTGGCGGCGCCTACGAGGCCGAGCTGCGGCAGCAGGGCGGGCGGGACGGCGGTGGCCGTTGTGGTCCCGGCAGACGGAGCGAGCGCCGAGGCCCGCACGGCTCGGACGCCGGGCTGCCCGCTGTGGGGCCGGTTTCGCGGCTCTTGGCGACTGCGCATGCGCGGGCCCGCCCCTCGCTGCCGCGCAGCCAATAAGCGCGAAGAGCGCGACGCGCGTGCGGCGTCTTGGCGAGATGGAGGCTGGTGTCGTTCCCTTTCCCTCCCTTTCCCTCCCTTTCCCTCCCTTTCCCTCCCTTTCCCTCCCTTTCCCTCCCTTTCCCTCCCTGTCCCTCCCTTTCCCTCCCTTTCCCTCCCTTGCCCTCCCTTTCCCTCCCGGGTTAGTGTAAATACCAACGTTTCCTCTGGTGGCTTTGCGCTGGGCTCCGTACTAGAGTTCGTGCTTTATGCGGAGCCAGCGCGGTCGCTAACGC
>JAVSBS010010513.1:0-16394 GCA_033124195.1 Coracias cyanogaster
AAATGTTAAAAGGAACTGAAGCTTTTAACCTAATTTTCAGCATTCAATATTCTGTTCATCATCGAAAAAAAGCAGTCCAGCTTTAAAGCCATATATATATATATATACACTTCCCAGCTACATATATATTTTTACATATTATTTATAATTTAATTTGTCTGTATTACCAAATTGAAAGTGCAACTTTTATTCTAAGATAATCTTTACTTTTCTACTGTAGAGTCCAAGCCTAGATCTAATGTTTTAGGAGGCAGGAGCACAGTTGGCTTCTGCCAGAAAAGAGAGTTCCATGAACTTTACTTTCAGATCAGTGTGAGAGGATTTGCCCAAATTAAGAGAATCTTATGCTTCCTGTTTTGCAAAAATATATGGGTAAACTTGGAAGACAGTACAGATGTCTCAATATTGTCAGTTCCATATGGATCACTGTGAACTGTGAATGTTTCTTTCCATAGTATAATGTCAAATGGTGTCAGAGATGAGGAAGCTTAAGTTAAATTCTGCAGTTTCCTTCCTCCCCATGAAAGGACTAAGAATGAAGGTCTTTGGAAACCAGGAGCAGATAGACATACAGCAATTCTAATTTTTGTATTGATACAACAATGGGAAGGGGAGAGGGAAAGCAAAGGATTTTTTTTTACAGATGTGTTATGCATTGTACTATGTACTATGTGTCCAAGTACTGCCAAAGCCAATGAACGTAATTGTATTTCCTTGAAAGATTAAAAAACAAATAGAAGAAATAATTTTCAAAAACAAGTAATTTCTTATGTAGTCGCAAAAAGAGATTCCCCGTGCACCAGCATTTTCCTGCTATGCTTCTTTCTATCTCCAGATGACGTGTTCATGTACTTGTATAGCATGTTACTTAAATGCTGACTTGCTCATCTGCCAAAAGGTTGTGCTTAGGTGGTGAGTCATTTCTGTTCCTACGGATGGTTACAGATCAGGGGAAATGACAGCAGCTGGTTACATTAAGAAGTGATACAAGGCATAATAAGGATCTTGCCTTTCTTTTTATATTGTCTTTTTCACTGATAGTTAGCAGCTGAAAACAAGCAAGTTACCACTGAGCAGCCTAGCAACAGCCAGTGATCTATCTATTCCTGTATTGGATTCTCTAATAATAAGGTAGTCTTTATTGATACTTTCTTCCTCACTCCCAAATACAACACCTTTCAGCTCCTATTTTAAGAGAATTCAGTGGGTTTTTTTTCTTTTCCAGAAGATTTTTTTTACAACCAGAGAAAGTCCCTTATGACACTTTTTAGATAGAGCAATACTGACATCCATTGGTTTAATCTTATGTGACTATTTGTTAAATCTCCTAACTAATGTACACATAACCCTCTACAGTATCACAATGAAAGGATTGGACTTGATATGATCCAAGGAGGATTGTACTAAGTCCAATTTGCTGTATTAGAAACATGAAACCAATACAGATTAACTTGATGAAAAGCAACATACTGCAAAATGTGAAGTCCAAACACAGTGACTGAAATAAAATAAAAACAGGCATTGCAAGTACCAACTAGGGAAAAAAATATTAATGGAGGATTAGTCATGATGCTGACATTTTTTTTTTAATGTCTTGAAATGTGAAAATACCTAATATTATGTGAACCTGTATTGATTTATATTAATCATAAAACTGGTGATGCATGAATAAAAATGTTTCTAAACCAATAGCATAAGCAATCCAATGAAGAAAATAACTACTCTCTGTAGTTTCATCCGAGCCCCCTGAGGTTGCAATTTAACTTGGCACCATGCTAAAATTTTAATATATATATATAAATTTTATAAACGTTGCTTTAAGATCACTGGTGGTATAAGAAACGGTATTTAATCAAGAAAAAAGCACCACGAAAAGCAGTGATGTTTTCAGTATTTATTATTAACCACAAGCTAAGCAGACAAGGCTGATTACCTTAGACTCCCCACACAGAGAAACCATTCTGTCAGGGAACGGAGGGCGACAGGCTTTAACAAAAAAGCTCTCCCTTTGCTGTACCCTCCCACCGCATTCACTTGCAAATCACCGTGTGCTTGGAATAGCCGACACTTCCCCGGTCTCCATCCTTCCCAGGGTAAGCGCTGCGGCTCCATCAGCTCCCCTCCTCGGAGGGAGAGCGAGTGTGTGCCTGTGTGGTGCTGATGGTGTGTCTTTTTTTCTTTCTTTTTTTTTTTTTTTTTTTGTTAATCAAGAGCTCTGAATGAAAGCCTGTCAGAGAAAGAGCTCCCCCTTAGCTTCGTTTCCTGGCTGTCCAGAGTTAAGTGATGCTGGGAGAAAAAGCCGGAGTTAGATCCAAGTAGGATCAGTCTTAGAAAATAACAGGAGAAAACAAACCAAAAAAAGGACTTAAATAGCTCATTTTTCAGTTTGGTTGGGGTGGACATCACTTTCTCAGAAGCAGAATAAAAGGTAGGAGCCTTTCTTATTTCTTGTATTTGTTGGGTTTTTTTTATAATTATTATCATACCATGAACAGGATGGTGTTTAATGCAATGGACAGGATTGTTCTACTACATGCAACTTTTTACATTTTATAAATATGGTTCAGGAGTAATGAGATGAGGGATTGGAAATAACTGCTATGTATTCTCTCCTCAAAGCAAACCAGTATCATATTTATTCGAGACTGAAACATTGCGCATTTTTTTTCTCTTTTTTAATTTTTTTTTTTTTCTCTCAGTAAGCAGGCTGTCCTTTGAGCAGCAGTTTCTATCTGTATTCAGTTCTTGCAAATTCAGTGTGTGTGGGGGGGAACAATACTACTTTAACTGAAAAAAGCACGTTTCTTAGGGTGACTGTTATGAACATAGCATGAAACATATATACACATATGTGCCCTCACTTTCTGTATACCAGTGCAAGTCTGCTACAGCTTTCACTGCTATTTGATCTGCTGTAAACTGAATTTCAGAATAATTATACACACTCAGAGAAAATGCTTCTTATGAAGAAAATCCCTGGACAAAGACAGTATTTCAAATGTCTGTACAGAGCTATACACACATAAATGGGGAAAAGATTGCCAGGTTTGTCATTTCATTAAAGAAGGGAGTATGGGGAGAAGAGAAAAGGTGGAGGGAGAAAAACATTAGTCTGCACCTGTGTGAGCATTTATTGTCACCGCTGCAACAAAATCCATATTTGATGTAGTGTTAAATTAATGCAGCACAATGCAAGTCTAAATCCATGTTCCCAGCTACTATTGATAGCATTGTCAGCTGCATTAGAAATTTGCAATAGGCTAATACTGTACATGATACTAGTTGCAGCTGTAAAAATCTAACAGTCCTTCAGCTTAACAGAATGCATCTGCACGTGCAATCAGTGACAAATAGCAACCAGCATTTTAAAACTGACCTATCATCTCTGTTGCTTCCACACAAATGGAGCTGTTGCCTATAATCTTCATCTTTCATTTCAGTAAAAGCCTCTGCATTACCCCAGCTGCACACCCGTTGCTTTTAAGGTATTTCTGGAATTACACAACTTGTTGTGTATGCATGTGCACATTCATGTGTGAGCGTGTGAGTGTGTGCATGGTGTGAGGAAGCAGGTTTGTAAAAAAAAAAAAGTGGTTTTAGTTTTTTTTTGCTTAAGCTAGTAGGCTTTAAATTTAGAAGGCAATATTACTGGAGGGGGAAGGCAGGAAGTGGGAGACTAGAACATACTTCTGCATCTCTAAATCTTTTTAAAATATGCAATTTCTAGGAATATTATGAGTCTGGTACAAGTATTTATTGAGATTTTCCAGTTACTCAAACTTATATTAAGGGATTACTTTTTGAACGTAATAGTCTGTGCTATTTTAGAGGAGGAGATGAAAGAATGAACTTATGGACCTGGGAAAGGCAAGTAGAAAAGACAAGCTATCTTTCTCAACAGTTGAAATATGGGCTTACATCAAGAGGGGAACACTTACTGGGTCATAAACTGGTAATCTAGTTCATGCCTCAGGCAGTCTTCTCATATTTTTATATACTTGGTTAAATAAAAGTGTGAATTAAGAGGTCATTTCTGTAGCAGTTTCTGTTAATTTTAGTTTAGCTTTACATCCATGTTTTTCTTTGTGAGGCATAAATATGATTTTGCACACTTAAAAACTTCGTAATATTTGAGGAGTGTTGATTATAATATCTATACTTAAACATGAAGCTGCTGATATTATTTGATTTTTTGTTACTTTGGGTAGCACTGGAAAATATGTCTTGGTTGCTCATTTTGCCAACAGTTTATATTTCTAACGCTTTGTAATAGTTCATGGAAAAGAAAAGAGCAAAATAGATCTTAAAGGGATTGTACATAGGATGTTATATATATTCTTAAATAGTCTTTTTGGTTTTGCATTAGAGTAAATGGGTGTAGATATACTACAACTTTGTACTTGCATGTGCTCAACAGACAAAGGATCTGTGAAGAAACTGATGAAATACTTGAATGTGCTCACAGCAGACACTGTGGTTACTGTTCTTTTCTGTGCTTAGCTGTAGCTGAAAAATGCATTAAAAGAATGTTATATGTCAAAGCAAATGAAGTCATAATTAATTAAATGTAGTGAGATACTCATAAGATACACATCTATATATGCACACCCGTATACAAATTTCAGCTAAGTAATATAAGTTATTTTTTCCTTGTTAAATAATTAAATGTGAAAGGAAGAAAAGGTTAATTTGGAAATAATATCTACCTCTGACTCTGAGAAAGTAATTTCCTGATCTCAACATGATTTCCCAAGGAAACAAGTGATAATCTGGGTAATTCAGTGCAGGTGACTTAGTTTCTGTTAACCATATTTCCAGCCAGGTTGCTGGTCAAAGTAGGGTAATTTTATACCTTATCACACCACTAGGTTGCAGCAACAGTGCAGCAGGTCAAATTAAGATTGATGGGTGAAGTTTCCGACTTCTTTTTTTAATTCATTCATTATTATCACTTGAAACCAAGCTCTTAAACCCCAAGGCATCTTAATTGGCCTTCACAATATGGCCTCGTTCATAGATTTGAAAAAATATGCTGTACAGTTAATTCTTTGATATTATGTGACAGATAGAAATGGACGGAAAGCACTGATCATTTGGGCAGAATGTAAGGGTTTAAGAAACATTTTGTGCATGCCTGAGTGAAACATATAAATACGTATTCTGTATTACCACTGTATTTACCATGGGTTTTAAAATAACATATTAACTGATCTATCATTTATTATAAAGGAGGAAAATTGAAATTCAGAAATAAGCCTTATTTTCTTATGAGCTGTTTAAATATGCCAAAGTAAAACATTATGAAGGGTGACTTCACTGCACTTAAGGATGCCATACCATGCAAATTTTCTATTGCTCGGAAGAGTATGCAACTATCAATGAAAGATCATGCAGACTAAATCTTTGTTGACTATAAAATACACACACTGCACATTCTGCACCCTCAAACTAATGTGAACACTTGCTTTTCGAAAAAAACATACTTTCTCTGTTGTCCAACTTCTGGAGAAACTTGAAAGCAAGAAACAATGAAGAAACAGTTGTATTCTGAATTCTGTCTTGAATTGAGTGTTCCCTGAATCTCTCTTGATGCCAAGAGGAACTCCTCTGTTGAACGTTGCTTGCTTTTCCTTCCCTGGATTTACAGCTCTTCTGCTTTGAGTCTTTGGCATGGTGACATCCCTAACTTGTCTGTGGGTTTCTGTGGGTTAGCAGCTCTATAAAATGGCAATAGAAAATAATCCTCATCTCTGGGGATCGGACTGTTATAGTTATCAGGCTGTATTACTATACACAGAAAAAAATCAACTAGACCTAAGCACTGTTTTGTTCTTTCTTCTCTTTTCATCTGGGGAAGCCAGAACACCACCCAACCAAAGAGCTATTTACTGGCTTATCAGTCTCATTTTTAGTATGTGGAGGCTCTGCCAAAAATCTGCCATCTGAAGCTTTATGCACATTTCTTTGTACGTGCACTCATCCTCATTATTAAACATCAGAGCCAGTTACCTCAAGTGTAAGTGTGTGTGTGTGTGTGTACAGTAGAGGCAAAATGGGAAAACCTTTGTCTTGTATAGAAATTGCATTCTAACAAGCAGAATAGTGTACAATTTCTCTCTTAATTTATATCAGTTTTTTATGACTTCACTTTTTTTGTAAGCTCCTACTACTGTTTCTTGCCTCTACAACTTGCATAAAATAGATAAAGTCTATCCCTTTTTTGATAATGAAGCATGTCCAGCAGAAGGCATAAAGCTCTAGCTGTATCTCAGAGGTACTCCCCAGCTTGTAGTGACACAGAGCATCTGATCTGGGGTATAAACTCAAGTCTGCTAGGTGGTAGTGTAGTACTGTGTCTGTACCAACAGGCTGCATCAGGGGAATATAAAGACTTAGGAGGTTAACTTGATATAAAGCAAAGCAACGTGGCAGGTGTCCTTTTTAATATTGTTTCCACAAGCACGTCATTCTTCACACTTTTTTTTTTATTATGGCATTTCTTAATTGTAACTCAGAGTGAACTTTGAATTATATTTGAGACTGTAGGAAATCATGTAAAGAAGAGCACGTGTGTGTGTTTATGTAAAGGTCATGATTCAAAAAATGAACTGAAAAGAAATATTTCCAGAATTCTTTTGCTCAAAAGCTAGAACTATGTTCTTCCATGCTTTATAATAAAACCCCACCAACCTCCCCAAGGTATTTTCTCATGAAGAATTGTGTATTATGTGATGTTTGTATGTTTATGTTCTTTTAATGGTTTTACTGTTAATATTTCATCACCTGCTACATGATAGATTTAATTTATTGTATTATCCTATTTTAGTGCTCTGCATTAAAGCATAAAGGACATGACGCCTCATCACTAAGCCCTGTCAGATAATGATCCTTAAAAATGAATGCAATCCTCATGAACTCTGCAGTGCTGTAATATCCAGATTTTTAAGACATAAAGAATAGATACTAATGTAATTTAGAGCATTATGAGAAAGGCTCAAAATGCAATGCCCAATGATACTGTTAATTTTTTTCCCAAATTAGCATAAAATTAAAATAGGTATAACTGAACTGTTATTATATGCTTGTGTCTACAACACTGCAGTAGTTCATATGATATTTACACCTGTTTAGTGAATGAAAATATTATCTTGTTAATTTTTATGCTATTAAAATAGTAAGCACAAATGAAATAGAGATATACTGTGTCTAGGAAAGTTAGACAATGTGCCTTCTGTCATTGGTTCCTCTAAGTATCACAAGTGTACAGCTCATTTTTGCTTTCAGTGGAATCAAGAGTTTTGTGTGTAGATTTTTTTGAATATGTTGCATATCTTATAGAAAACACAAAATATATGGACAAAATCTTTGAGTTTTTAAATGCAAATGAGGAAAGATATACGAATCCAAAGTATTTGCAATTATTTATAAGTAATATTCTGGACAGAGGGAGAAGGTCAAGTTTATCCTACTTCTAAGATTTCCAAGAAAAATAGTTTTCTACGGTGAGTGGAACTGGGACTGTAGATGCACATAATGTGTAAGATGCAAGACTCATTCGGTACCAGTAATGTTGCTGTGCATACAGTGCATTCCTGCCTCTATTCCCTGTGCGGAGACAGTGGAATCCGAAGGGCCAAGGCTCCTGCGACCTTTCAAGGGTCTTTGTACTGTTACTGCTACCACAGACGAAGTCCCCTTAAATGGGGATCTGGACATCCTTTTGCAAATAGGTGATGAAAGATGGGAAAAAAGAGACCCCCTTCCTTTCTCACCACATTGAGATTCTCCTGACTCTGTCCATGTGGTTTAATATGTATAATATTTTTCTCTTTCTTGATATGGTTATAATTCTCATAATGTTATTTTAACAATGCTGTTCCTCAATAGACCTTAAAATGCTATCAGATATGGCCTCAATGGGCATATAAGCTTCAATTATGAGTTGGGACTACAGTATGTTTTATCTACAAGTTCCTATTTTTTGAGGGAAGGACTGTCATCTTTTCTCCATATATCTTTTTACGCCTTTGCAGAGAGAAAAAGAGGAGCAACATGTACCTAACCTTCTTGTAGTCTTGACTGAAAACTGTGGGTAGTATCACTATACTGAATGTGGAATAAAAAGAGAACCACCCATGGATTGAAATAAGCCATCTCTATTTTTTTTAATATGTGCATTTATAATCATGTTTTCATGTTTCATTATTTGTTTGAGAAATATCTGAGCTTAAAAATATCAGACATAGTGTGAATCTAAACGTTTGTATTTGGGTCCCTCTCTGTTTTATGGTGCATAAAGATTCCTTGAAGACCTATAGATCCATTTTATCTGTGTGTTACCAGTGAACTACTCAAAAGTAGATTTCAATGTCACTGATTTCTCTCTATTATAATGATTCCAAGTAATATTTTCACTAGAAGTGTACATGTGCTAATTAGATGGGTAAGACTTAATTCTTAAAATAATGTGAGGTGTTTCATTTTTTTAATGTTGAGGCTACTCAGAAAATGACCTGATTTTCAGTAGCAGACTATCAGTTGTTAGAAAAAATTGCAAAACAAAACCGAAGAAAACTAGAAACAATACAAAGAAAGAATAACAACAGAAAAGCAGAATGTATTAAAAAAAAAAATAAATCCAAAACCATGATGAATTGAAGCAGGAGAAAGATGGTATTTTATCACTTTCTTTCCACCTGTAAGAATAAATTTTAATAACAAATTAGACAAATAACCTTTGATGAAAATTTTACATCATGCTATATATCGTATTTTCATTATCAGTATAGATATCTTCTATTTTTTTTTTTATTTCATTCAGTAGGGAGAGAATTCTTACATGTAAGTACGGTTGTATTTTATTTTTTTTTCATTCTTTATAACCTTGATCCTGCAAAGTAAGCTATGTAAGCCTCTAGCCTGCCCACATAACTTTCTGCTAAAAATATCAAACCAAAACCAGTTATTCATTCTAACTGGCACTTGGATCATCTAGTAGTGAATTACAGTTAAATTCATGGTTTAAAACAAAAAGGTCAGAATCAATAAACATCAGTATCTATAAAAACACTGCCATAGAATCAGAGGAGTTTCAGTAGAGATCAATAGCATTCAATCATTTGATAATCAGTCTTCAATCAAAAAAGCCCTGTATTACGTGGTAATAGTATAGACCACAATTTGTAAATGAGTTACTGGGGTACACCCAATTATTTTGCAGCTGTATGAAAAAAATTGCTCATTTCTAAGATTAGGGAAGAAAGACATTTCATTATTACATGAAAGATAGTTTAAGGTCTGCTTAAGCATATTACATCCAAGTTCTCTAAATATGCTACTGATTCCCACTTCCTAAGGAAAAGTTTTAAACAGTATTTTTGTCTTCTATTTTTGTTTCCCCTTGGAATAGTTTCTATGGCTTTTTGCAGAAATCTGTAGTGTCCATTCAAAAAGTAAGACAGAACACTATTATGAGTACCATTTTAGGGAAGTATGATTTTTTTTTTTTTCCCCCTCTCTTGGACAAAGTTTTTGTCATAAGTATGCTGTGATGTGCTCTTCCCCTTGAGTAAGAGTATGGTGTTCATGGTCAAGATACCACTGAAGCTAACACCCTGGTTAAAATGGGTGAATTGAACCCCAGGCATATTAGGTGCACTTGGTTCTCTCTGTGACTTTATACTTGAGGGCATATTATTGACAATTTGTGATTAAGAACTTAAAATCATATGTGTTATGTGTTACTTGATGTACATTTTTCTGGAAGCTACATCTGAATGGCAGATGTATACATAGCAACAGATAGATTTTCCTCTCTAACATTAGTCTTCTATAAAACAGATGGTTTTTTTCCTTGCTTATACTGTTCCTTCAAATTTCCCTTCTTAAGTGGTTTGAAATGAGGTAGTACCCTGATATGAATAATTAATTTGAGAAAAATATTTCTCAAGGTGGAAATGTATTTTTTTAAAAAATTTCTATTATTTAGACAGCCTTTAATCATTCTATTCATCAAAGAAACTGATGTCTTTTCTAAAATTTAAGTATGTGTGTGGAATATATGTACAGAATAGAAAATTAAGACAAAATCATACATTTCTTTTTCATTCAGTCTTTGACTAGCAAAGCATCTGAGCTCACTCTGAAACACATGCCATTTGCAAACATATACTAATTATTACTTGGTTTCATTTCGCTTTTTATTTGAGGTCAGAATAATGAGAATTATAAAAGAAATATGAGCTAAGACATAGTGTATTACAGTAATAATCCCATTAAAGTTTTGATGAGCATAAATCTTCAAGACAATTTAGGAATCTATAATGTGAATAAGAAAGGTCACTGGGCTTGAGCTATTCTAAATTGGATACCTAAAAGTTTGTGACAAAGTCCTGAAACAGAGTTTTTTAAAAAGTATCAACATAATTACAATTCATTACATTCAGGGGTCTAAATTACACTTGTTATGCCAGTGGTTTAGAAAAGAATTTACAAATAGCTACAAACTCCTACAAAGGAGTTTTTTAGGTTTTCATTTCTAACAACATCCACTTAGCTGGAGCTAAACACAAATGGCAAAGCTGAATTCTTCCAACACTCTAAATTGTAGGACCAATGAACCCTCTGTTAACACAGCAGTGACTTCTTGCTATATTTTGGGCTATGTGCATTTAGGAGAGAAAATGTCCACCTTTTCTTTCCTCCATGGCTGCAGCCATCAAGGTTCAACAGTAAGTGCTCATGTATGAGGGTCAGAGGTGTTTTGCCACTTGGACAGCCTGTGAAAGCCAAGTCTTATGGGATAAAAGCAACCTGTGTGGATCAGTCCCACAGCTCCAGGTTAAATGGTTCCAGCTTAATCTCTGGCAAAGCACCTAGACGGTCTTATCTTACAGGTATACTTGACTGTCAGGTCATTTTAGTAATGGGACTTCCATTGTTACTTTGGGTATGCTGGTTGGAGGCCATATCTAGCTCTAGCATATTAAAATCCTTCGTTTCACTAAAAAAAAAGGCACACAACTAAAAACATGATACTTCAGCAGTAGAAAAATGGATTTCTGGACCAATTTAGAAACAATTTTTTTATTACTATAGTGGATTAAAACTGGACTATTGGTTATCAGGACAATACCATGAAAGAAATGTGGTATCATAACAGCAAGATGACACACACACACACAAAAATATTTTAAGGAAAGAAATTAATTTCTATTTAAACAGAATTCATCTCAATGAGTCTAATGTGTTATCAAGCATTAACTTCTCAAGGGCAAACCATTAGTGCTTTAAAATATATGAGCTAAAATTAAGTGATGTACATAAAAAAAATGTTTGAAGGTAGCTTACTATGTTTCTGTACAATCAGAAATACTGGCAATGAAAATCATTACAATACTGACAGAAGTAATAATTTTATAATCTAGATACTCTTCAGGGTCTTTTCCCTTTAAAGGAAGCAATTATAGTGACTTAAAGAAATTTGCTGGTGATTTAGTAGCTTTATGTTCTGAGACGCTTGGTTTCTTTCTGGCTGAGGGCTGTGAAAACTTTTTAAATAATTGTTGTATTTTTTTAATAGATAGATAAAATGTACTACATGAAATAATTGCCAGTGAAGCAATTATGATTTGAAATTTTTAGCCCTCCACAAGGCTTTGGGATTTTGTTTTAGTTTTGTCTTATGCACTTAGTGCATTCTGACATGTTCCTATCATATAATACTACTCTTTATGAAGGATAGGGTTTTCCTGTGGGAATACAAAAACCTCCATTTGACAGTGAGATATCCTATAAGCTAGAAATAGAATTTCTTCAGTATCTCTTGTATTTTATACCACATAGCTTTTTTACGAGCTCACAAAATTTGAGATCAAGTTTTCTTTTAACTGTGATTTGAAGGGAAAATTGAGTGGACTAAAAGAATAATTATTAATGTACAAGTTGTTGACTGTTATTGTGACAAATTTTCCTTTAGGGAAGACTATAAATTGTTGTTAGGTTTTGAGGTTTTTTCCTTGTGTCTATTTAATTTTTATTCATATGTTTGCATATATTCTTACTTTCATGTCCTAAAAAGGAAATATATTATTCTAAATGTTCACTGATTTGTTCCTTGCAATCTGTAGGAAATTTAAGCTTTACTAAAGTTTTGGGGTTTTCTCCATATTCACTAAGTCTATTGTAAGTCTCCACATTTCAGCAGTTTGTCAAAGTAAGCGGAATGATATTCATAACTTGCTAATCAAATCTAAAGTCAAACGTTGATGATATTTCTCCTGCAATTCTGTGAAAAGTGTTCTTTTTTTTCCAGTTGGGACGTTAGGAATGCAGATATTTTTAATTATTTGGTGCCATCTTGTGGCAAAAGGATAATTATATTAAACCAGAAGGTACTCTTTTCTAGCCCAGAGTTTCTATGCCTACCAGCAAAATATCTTGCCTTGGTGATAGATACGTTTGTATGAATTTTTATAGTGCCTGTAAAAATAGCAGATAAAGTCATGCACAGGACAAAATTCTCTTTGGTTGCTTCTTTTTTTTTTTTTTTACTCTATTTTTAATCTTTTCTGATTTGAGAAATCTCAGAAAAATTGACTAAATTTACTACACACATAGAAATATATTTTTAATCTTTAATACAGTAAATCTCTGTAGAATACCTAAATACTTAACTAGTTCAAGGCAATTGTCAATAGATTTTTATTGTATAAGTGCATTAGATCTCTGTAGAATACTTTAATACTCAGCTAGCTCAAGGCAGTATTCACTTCAGCATCCTGTAATGTTTAGCAGAAAGCCAAGGTCTGTGTCAGCATTCTTGTTTTTCACCAGTCTACATCCAAAAAGCAATATAGCACAGGAATGCTGTTTATTTTCCTGGTATTTACACTTGGATTCAGCAAGATGATTGGTTTTGGTTCTGTACTAAATTAATACCTGTTTAATACTTGTTTTGAAGATAATGCTTGTAGCTTTCTTCAATCAGTACAGATCTTATTCTCACTCAATTTCTTAAGGAGTTTTCTATGTGTGAGTCCATATTTGCTTATTTATTTGTCTCTGACTTCCAGTCATGCTGAAAGTTTCTAGATACAAAAGTATTACTCACTGTCTATAACTGGAAGAAAAATCAAGACGTTAGTCCTGTTTTACTTAAGCCAGTTCTTTCAAAAGTAAGAATGATTTTTTTTTTTTTAAGATATTTATTATAAGCTGGTCCACATAACATCCAAATATCTTGTAGTCATTGAAGCTCAATCGTAACTTATAACTTTGTGAATTACTATTATACCCTTTTTTTAGACAAGGGGCATGAGATTATATAAAGATTAAAAGCACTCATACCTCAGGGCTAGAAAACAGACTGAAATTTTGAATTTTGGTACAGTACTATAGCTATAAAAGACCAAAAAACCACAAAACCCAACTGTATTTTTGATAGTATATCCTCTCAGCTGGTGGAAGGAATACTATAAATCAAAGTGAGTACCAAATGGAGACAGTGTTTAAGATATCACCTTTGAAGTGGAAGCAGTATTCCAATTGGATATTTTTTGCAATATCAGATACTTCCTTTGTTTTCTGTACACATGCCAAATACTACTTCATTCTGTACTATATGCTTTCTAAACTTATACAGAAAATATGATATGCTTATTAATACAACATATGTGTTCTAGCAATAATGTGGCATATGTTAAAATGTTAGTCACTAGAATGTGATTTTTAATAGGCAATCAGTAGGTGAGGTATGGTTGTATGTTCTGTCAGATTGTGACACTGATAAATTAGTCCACAGTTGAAGTGTTCCTTTTGGATGGTTAGAGATTGTGTGATTTTTCTGATTAGGGTTAGCTGGGTTAGCTAGAGATAAAACTCTGTTGCCTATCAGCAGGAATGGAGAGAAGAATAATAGCATTAATGTAATAAGATAAAGAATTTCGAGTTTTGTGCATTTATATGATGATGTGTTCATTAGAATTTTTCCTCCTGATCCTAGTAAGATTCTCTCAACAATTAATACATTTGAATGCTTCTATCTGTTTCTGTATCTTTTGGTGCCTTCTGTAGTATATGTTGCATACAAGATTAAAGTGGTAGGTGAATTAGCTAAACAAAGAATTGCAATTGCTCATTCTAGTGAATTCACATGTATGAATTCCCTCCCTTACAATGAAGACAAACTTAAATATGTGTCATAGTCTTTTTGATAAAAAGATATGAAGCTTAAAGCATTATTCTAATTAGTATTTGTTTAAATAAAGTTATGATAATATGATACTTATGCTAATAATTACATTTACATACAAAATATAATTCGTACCTCTTGTAATCCATATAAAATAATTGTCTATATCATTCTATGATTTTCTTTCTAGGCCTAATAGAGATTTTTTCTATAACTACCACTTCTAGGTCTGGTAGAGTTTACGTTTTCTTACACTGAAAAATATAGTTAGTATTTAGTCATTGAAGAGTATTTGCTGTCATTTCAAGATAACCTATGAATAGTTTGGGACAATGAAATCTTAAAACACTTTCAAGAAATGTATTTACAAAAATGGCAACTTCTTAATATCTTATTCTGCATGAATACACATACATAATCACATGAAAACTACAGTGCTATGCATATACATTTAATGCAAACTGAATACAGAGTATCTGAAAGAACATTCAAGATGGGAAAAGTGGAATTCTCTTACATATATGAAAGTGTTTGTTGTGGTTGTTTGTTTTTTTTTAATTTGGTTTATGGGTTTTTAAAAATTTATTTACTTATAAAAGCTGCAGGTAAGGCAGGCAGCATGCTTCACCGGAAACATGGAATAAGACAGGCAATAAAATAAGCACAAATACAGAAAGATTATGTAGCGTATCAGAAGTTACCAAAGAGAATGTCTCCAGTGATAAGTGGTTGTGTTTATGCAGTGCAAAAAGCAGAAAAGTAACTGTGATAATGTTGTGGAGAAACACCCAGAGAGTCTCTGGGATTGATTGATATACATACCTGAAGCACTTCAGGAAGTTAATTCAATGTTTATTTGAACAGAAGACTTTTGAAATTTTGAGAGAAAGTGTTGTAAATGTTGCATCTCTCAATTCACATGAAAATGTACTGCACCAGCCTTCAAAAAAAAATAAGGAAGAGACCATATACAAAATAAGCATGATTTTCAATTATAGATGAAATTATGTTTTGGCCAAGGATTTAAGCAGAAATAACATTGGCATGAGTTTAAGAGAATTTGTGTGGTTAAGAGTGATGTAAAATAAATTTAAGGGATATAAAGAATGTACATAGTTAGGAAAGTGTCTTCTAAAGATGAGATAATCCAAAGTATCAATATCTTCACTAAAGATAGAGAGGGAAGAGGAAACACCATCAATTAAAGTGACTATTTGTATTTGGGGAGCTTCTGGAGGTGAAAAAACAGAAGTCAATGATTTTGTGGTTACAGTCAGGAACATCAGGAAATCTGTGTAGTATAATTTCAGAATATATTTTTTTGCAATGTGTAATTGCTATAATTTCTTCATTTTGGTTGCCAAATTCCTTGTATGCCCTCTCTGCAAATTACAACTCTTCAATAGTAGACTTTTCTCTTTCAATCCCAGTGCACTTAATTTAGTTAGAATTTTAGGTAGGTAGGTAAATACATTATTTATGCTGGAAACTGTTAGATCCAGTGTATAAAGGGGAGACTGAAAAGTATCTGTCACAGAACTTGTCTAGATGATCAAAAGGAAAAAATGTTTTTTAAAACTGTTTCTGAGGTTAGTTTATCAGATAAGATTGATTGCTGATCTGCGGAACTTGTATATTTCATGTGTTCTCCTGACTGTCAAAATTATTTATGTCTAGTATGCCTACCCACTAGTCTAAGGAATATGCACCTACACTGTGGCAGTGAAAGAAGAAAATTCATCCTGCTGTACAACTGCAGTAATATATAACTGACAGGTTTCAGAACCTGAATGTCTAGAGGAATTCTAAACAGGATATGAAGGTCACAAAATCACAGGATCCCAACAAATACAGGTGCTGTTCTTCTGTACAAGACATAGGTGTACCATCTTTTTTGACATCTGCAGAAACAATCTGAATGAGTTTGTTGCTATGACTTTGTCCATTGGAGGTTCTAGTATTTAGGGCAAACCAGGAAGTGCTACTTAAATTAAGAAAAGAACTGCTAAAATAAGAGTAGTGACACTGATTTTTCATGTTATGTACTTTTTGGCATTAGGTTAAAAGATTCCCCACCCCCGCCCCCCCCACCCCCCCCCCGATTAAACAGTAATTTGGCAATAGTCTCACAATAGCATGTGCAGGAAAGAAAAAACAGAGAAACTAAAACCTGTGTGTCTAGAAGTGTGTCTCTCCAACAGCA
>JAVSBS010010516.1:0-20803 GCA_033124195.1 Coracias cyanogaster
TGGATGGGATCACAAACACCACCAAGAGGTGGAGGATACCGTAGATGGCTCCTTCCCAAGAAGTGGGAAGAAAGAAGCTGCAGTGGCCGTCACTGTTGGAGCCATAGAAAACAAGAGCCAGCGGTGCAGAGAGAGCCACAAAGAGCCAAGAGGCCAGAATCATAGGCAGTGATGAACTCGCAACAAGAAATCCAAGGGCAATCAAGAGAGACTTCAGTACCTTGGGATGACTGGTCGAGTCATTCAGAGCAGAAGCTGCTGGGAACAATGAGGGGAGAAACAGGAAGACCCATCAGATCAACACCTGTCTCTGTGCCTGGTGTCACTGGCAGTAGTTCTGCTACTAATTCACCTTATTCCTCACCCTTTTTTTAGAGCTTTAACAACTGCTCAGCTGTTTAATTATGTGGAATCCAACCAAGCTACCTCAGCACAGAATGTTAAGGGTATCTTAGGAAGTTCATTTACAGCGATATTCTCCATGAATCCGACTGCACTCTATCCTTCGTACTTAGCTAAGCATCTGCACTGAAATGCAAAACGACATCCATGCAGTTCCCTGGTTTAGAAAGACAGATGACGGGAAGACACTGAGCATGCATATTAAGTGGTGGGTTCACTAGGTCTGGTTAGTTGTGCCGTAAGTGTATGCATGGAGACAAACTGCACACTAACAAGCGAAAAGTGAGTGAAGACTCATTTTATTTGCAAATATGGCAAAACTCAATGATTCAAGAACTCTACAGGCAAACAAAAGTGAGAGTGATCTTAAAAAGTGGTAACATCTTCGATTTTTAATGCATTACTGACGCATTTAGTTTTAAGACAGTAATTTTACTAAGATTTCCCACTTTTATTTATTTCCCCATCCCCTTGCTAACTTGCAAACTTGCAATACATGTGGTTGACAGATTCATATCAAAGACGCAAATAACCAGCAGGGGATTTGTGTTACTGCAAAGCCTGTCTGAAAGCAAGAATTATGCTCCTTCGTCCTCAGCAACGGTTTCCCTCTTAACAGCTAGGCTGCCTGAATAAGACATCTTTGTACAGAGGGTCTTCAGCTGGATTAACTTACAAACTCCGTATTACAATTCAGAAGGAACGCTTGTAGAGCTTCTGTATTTTCTTTTGGGATAATAAAAAGCATGTAACGTAATTAAAAAAATTGCTTAACCACCGTTAGCAGGGTTGTACATCTCTGACAAAGCAAGTGTATCAAAGCACAGACCTACAGGGAAGCAGTGTCCAGGGTCACCCACGGTCACCTGAAAACACAGAGAGGAACTACACTTGTCTGTGAGTTCTCAGCAAGTTGCCCAACGCAACATGGGCAACAAAACACGTACACGAAGTGTCTTAGGACAGCAGTTCTACCACTGGCCTCGAGAGAACATAACTGGTCTCATCCAGTCATGTCATATTTCTGGAAAAACGAAAATTAACGTATACAAATAGGACAGAAAATACAGTGCTTCTTAAGATGTTTCTCCTGTCCTATAGCATTTGCTGAGCAAACGTTCACACCGAGAAAATATGGGGCCCTGTTCACTTGAAAGCTTGGCTCGTCATGACACAGCCCTCATATACTTGTGGCCATTAGTTGCAGCCAAACAGTCAATTTTTAGTACCTGCTTACTCATAGGTCGTGACTTTCACAGTTTCCCTTCAGCTCTATTTAGTATAGGTCACATGGCAAGTTACTGCAGATCTGTAAAAAGAATCATATCCAACAGTTTTCCGATCCAAACAGTAGCTGCCATTGTACGGATGAACCTTCTCCACTTGAGATCTTCCGACATGGATTTAAAAGAAGCTTTTAATTTTTTTGTTATACCATTAAAAAATTGAAACGTATCACCATTACCAAGCGGCATTTTTAAAACAGTCAAGTCATTCTTACACACACTGACTTGTTTAGAATTGTGATAGATAAGAGGATCAAGAACAGCCATATTCTGTACTGAAAAGAATCTCTGACTCCTAAAAATCTGCGAGTTTGCTTAAAAACTATCGTACTGTTAATATTTCTCTTAACTGAGCCGTTTGCAAAGAGAAAACCTCTCTACTCTTTCTAAGAAAATGCGTTTGTAGTTATTTGCCCACAGAAGTGTATTTATTTGTGTAGTTACTTGCCCACAGAGGTGTATTTGCCCACAGAAGTGGGCAAATACAATTTCCCATCCTATTATTCCGATTTTTCTGCTATGGTTATAGGTTATCCAAGTGTCTATGCTCCATTTAAGAGAAGAAGAGGAGAAGACAAGGCAACTAGTTTCAATGCACGTAACATCTCTTTTGCCAGCCCTCTTCAGTATAGAAATTCTTTGGATTAACATTCCAAAGGATTGCATTTAAAAGAAAGAAGTCATCAAGTATGAGAACACTTGCAATATGGAAAATAAGATGAGGGATACAAACAGCTCTGATCCCTCTAAGATACGATACATTTTTCTTCTTCTGCCTTATACTCTATTAAATACTCTGGATAAATCTGGTATTTTTCAAAGACAACAAAAATGGAAGGATTGAACTCATTGTCCACACAGCTGTCATAAAACTGAAGCCCGTCAACAGACTTTGTCGGGGGGCGCACGTAGGCTACATTACCTCTAACATAATCTCCGACCAACACACGAGCCACAAACATGGTGTTTGTTTTCCTCGCAGTCTGACAGTATTGATGGGAATAGGAAGCATCTCTAGCAAAGTAGCTTCCTAGAAAACAATAAGAAAACATGGTTATAAGGAAAATGTATAAAGCGACAGCGGAAACTGAGCATCCCCTTGTTTTTCAGAAGGTATCTGACCCAACTCTCAGGTCTCCTCTTACTCAGTTTACATAATACCATAGAAATTTTTACAAGAGATAGGATTTCACCACAGAATTTCCATTCAGAATTTGTTATTTTAGGAATAGTTTTTAAAAAATCAAAACATATTAAAACACTACAGGTATGTGTGTTATGATGAGAGGGATAGAGAAGAAAACATGAGGACCTTCCACAATCATACTGAGGTAATGCACACCCTTCTCACTCCCGCCATGAAAACTAGCAGCCATTTCCCTAGCAAGTTCAAATTATGACCTAGAGCCTTCAGAAGATCCCACCTACAGCAACAGAGGCTTTTCAAATCCCTACATGAATTCTCTTGACACCTTGTGTCCCTGCATGAAGCCAATCCTTGCCCTCTCCAGAGGGAAGGAATTCCTACCTCTTTTTTTCCACCCTCTATAGTTAAAGACTTCAAAATGTTGCTTTAGTATCAGGGAAGCCTAAGCAGACGTCTAACACACAGAGTTACTTTCTACATACCCTTTCCATAGTTAGTTCCATTGCTTCCACAAATTCTCCAGTCAAAGTTGTGAACACAGATGGATTCCACGAAGGAGGTCTGCGTTCCATGGAAAAGTAGCTTTTCATATACTTCCCTTCCTCCATTTTCCCTCTTCATCTGCTCCTTTTGCCTAACAGAAAAATGCAGGGGAGGAGAGTGGAAGCCATGGAAGAAAAGTGAGAAAGGAGTTTAAAAAGATACATCTATATATAACGTACATGTAAATATCAGCTGGATGAGATTTCCTGCCTGTTTTCTCCTCTCTCAGCTTGGAAGATGAGACAGACTAGCAGTATGATGAACAATTACAAGATGAACGATACACTGATACCACTGCTCAGCAATTCCAGGTAATTCTGGCTTTCTTCAGTGAATTTAAGTAAGCATTGACTACAGTCCCCACTGTACCAACCTTTTGCTCCTCTGTAGGGTCCTACTAGTGCTGCTTTAATGTCTCTTGTCCCTTGTCCAAACTCTCTGCGGGGTGGAGGTTGTACTAACCACAGAGCCTCCATGCTTCAGCAGTGGGTAAAAGCTAGAGGCAGCTTGTTCTTCATTCTCCTCGTGAGCTCAACCTGCCGTGCACCCTGAGCTCCTGCCCCTCAGCAAGATGAGTGCAGCTGAGGAGACCGAGCCTGAAGGAGAGAACCTGAGCCTTCCTTTCACCACTGAAGACCTTACTGATTCAGGCTAGAGTCAGACTGAGCTGTGACCAGTATCAAAAGAGGATTCACAACAGAAGGCTCAACCAGTATCTCCCATGACTATTTGACAGCATCCAGACATCCCACAGCTTTTCAGAAGCTGCTGAAGTGGACAAGACAGTAATATTCCTCAGGAAGTGATCGGCCAAAGAGTCAACAGAGTCAGGGACAGGGGAGAACCCTTCCAACTTGTAAATGGCATAAATGAAAAGTTAAGAGCAATGGACTGAAATTTGTTCATTGAGAACTTGGCAATGTTAAGCTCTGCCTGGTTAGATTAATTATCTCACTGGAGGAGGACAAGAAAGAAGAACTATGCACTATCACATGTTTTGAAGTGTCTGAAGTTTTGCTAGATTCAAAGGTTTTATGACATTATTAGCTGGTAACTTCCTGGGTTCAGTCACTTCTTAGGTGAAAGTACCTATTTGAGCAGTACCTTTCTTCTCCATTAGCATTCCATACAGTCCTTGAAACTTCTATTAAGTATCTGTGCTTTTGTTTTAACCTAGACAACTATGCAAAAGCTTAATCTGCTACCAAGTTAGCTTGAACAGGATTATTTATTGTCACTAGCACCAGCTCAAATCTGTTGGTATCTAGCTTGTCATGAGTAGCTGGAGTTCAATATCACTATGCAGATGTTGAAAACCAGAAAGGAGCTCTGGAACTCAGAGATCATTAAATTAAAGCACTAGGATTCTTTCTCAGTGAATAACGACTTCATTCAGCAAGGGTACTCAAACTCTTGAGAAAGCATTAAATACGACCGAGAAAAAGAGACCCAAGCACCCTTTACCCTTGCCTGTTTCTTTTTTAGCAAGTATTTCATATACCCTAATGGACAAACACTTGCAACAGACAAGACACGTGCAGCAGGCGGTTACTGCTCCATCCCTGAGACAATACACTATTCCACATTGCTGTGGATGTCCTCATCCCAGCTGCGTGTCATTCATGTCTTTCTCTCTGTGCCTCTCCCCTCATCTTCCCAGGAGCCATGCAAAGGGAACCTCACTCCAGGAGCACAGCATTCTCTGGAAGGCCTTAGACACTTAATTTCACTCCTGAAACCGCTCCTCAGAAGGACATATGGGTCACATTAAAGCACAGGTGGTAACTTCTTTTCTAGGAAGCAGATATAGGACTCCGCTTCTTGGAGACTCCCTCCCCATAAGGATGAGGAAACAAATACCAACCACTGAAACACTTTCCAGAGGGATGGATTCTGAATCCTCTCTATTTTAAGGACCTTGTAGTTTTTCATAGTCTGATGAAACATCTGTTTTATTCTGTTGTATTCAGAGGTTGTATCACTGATCTTCACTGCCTATAAAATATAAACCAAAGCAAAAGAAGACATGAGGCTTCAGTTAGCTCATAACATGCAGAAGCCTAGTTACAGCAGATATACTTTGAGAAAGGTCTCCAAACTACACTTATTTAATTAATTTCATGCTTTAGATTGTGCCTATGTGAATAATTAGGACAGACACTTAATATGTCAATCAGTATGTCACTCCTGCTTTGCTAGGACACCTCAGGAAAGATGCTGAAAGCAAAAGGATCAATTAAGTGTTTACCATCTCCAAGTAAGAGCTGATACTTGCAACTTTAAATCTCACTAAAACAGAAATTTCAAAAATAAAACTTGACTGATTATTCCAGATAATATTAGTTTTATATTTAAAGTTGATTAAGAACAAAAGATGTTAAATAACAGTATCATTTGTAACCAGACATTTAAAGGAGCTTCAGCTATTAAGGATGAAACAAACAAAGTACATACAACCTCCCAACATCAGAACTCCTTAACTTTTCAAAGTTAAAACATGGAAACCTGGAACTTAAATACAGACTTCAGAAAAAAGCTACATTGCTAAACAAAAGAGAACAACTAAGATTCTAATAGGAATGTTACACAGCTGCTTAAGCAAATACATCTCCTCCTTTCCTAAATGAAATAAAGTCTATTTATCCATACTTTTCAAGCTTAAAACTCCATGAAGAAACGCACATTTTTCCCAAAGAAAAGTTAATGCAAAACATCATTAGACTATGAGTCAAGCTCTTCTGCTTGCTTGTGTCATGCATAGATCTTCCATTTTTTCTCCAAAGTAACCCAGGTCTTTAACCTTCTAGAAGAAATGTTTATCTTCCATAAACTTGACTGAAAATGCATAATGCTGGCAAACTGATGTCACTTGGTAATACTTTCCACTTTACTGCTGCCTAAGCCAAGTGAGGACTCAAGATGACTTAAATTGAAATGCCCCACATCCCATGCATCTAAGTTGATTTAAGCAGGAAAACTGTGGTCATCCTAGGAGGCAGTATGAAATCACCATCTTAACCTGTCAGGCAAAAACTTCACATTTTAGAAGGCTGAGTTTAGAGAGGAGATAAAATAGGACTTGCATTTCACAGCTGCATATAAAGAAATGCTTTGCTGGACACCCTGTCCTGCTTGTGCATTTAGTACTTACTGATGAAGAGGCCTATCACAGGAACGTGTTTGAAGGATTAAGAATAAAGTCAACTGCACAAGGAAGAATTACTTCTTTGAATTTATTAAAAAGCATTACAAGGTTGAAATTTCCCATGTCTTAATACAAGAGTATTTTCCAAAGCTGCTTTACAACACATAAAACAATTTGGATGGGTATTTATTATCCGCGTGCTCTGTGACCCCACAGCTCAAGTTGCTCACCATCACCTATAAGATGAAAATTTTATCACTCTGGATTTCAGCATTACATCTTTTATTTATACATAATTTTTATTTAGACTACAAATATGCTTTTGCTATGTTGTATCTTTCTGGGGAAAACAGAGGGTCAGACAGATGGTGTGAGGCCTAATCCTGTGAGAAAGGTACTTCAATTATTCTATCATATGATGGCCTCCAAGCAACAAAGCTAGTTCTTTTTTGCATGAATACTTTGTGGGATTGTCCTTACTTCCCTTACTCCTGCTAATAAAGGGTAACACCACATTGCTTTGGCAGGTTGACACTTCATAACAACATAACTTCTTTAGCTCTTTTTCAGACCTAAAACCAAAAATCCTAAAGAGCATAAGCATCTGCTATCCCACTATGAAGGGGTGGAGCTTCTGAGACAGAGTCACTGCCCTGACCTTAATTTGACTGACCAAGAACAGTACTCTGTAGTATCAAACCTTGATCTTTGGTGTCCTGGGTTCAGATGGGATGGAGTTAATTTTCACAAGAAGCTGGGAGGGGCCACAGCCAGGACAGACAACCGAACCAGACAATGGGATATTGCACACCATACTGGTGCGTGTGTATTTTGAGCTGTGGCTGGAGTCAGCAGCGCTGACAGCATTTTGGGTGGTGAGCAGTTGTGTTGTATGTCACTCATTTTATATTTCCATTAGTATTATTGTTATTACTGTTGTTTCTTCTCTCTTTGTGTTGTTCAAGTAAACTGTCATCACACCAGCCCATGGGGTATGACCTTTTTCTCCTGATTCTCCTTCCCATACCATGGGGCTGGGGGAAGGAGCAAGCAAGTGGCTGCGTGGTGCCTAGTTGCTGGCTGAGGCTAAGCCATGACATATGGTTAACTTCGGTTTTGGAAGTAGCATAGTTTGCGTTACCAACAGTGACTCCAATAGAACTAACGAAGTACGCAGACTCTTCACGTTTCATGAACAGCAGGGGAGTCTTTGTTACAGCAGAGCAGGCTTTGGCATGTGTCTCAAGATTTAGCATCAGAGCAGCCACACAAAGACTAATCCTCTGACATAAAACCACACATTCATTGGACACATTTCTCAGTTGTACATTAAAGATACAATTTAAAACCCAGCATGAAGTTCCAAGACAATATACATCCTTTTTTTTTTTTGCCTTTAAAAGGTTTACCAAATACTAATTCCATTTTGACTGTTAAACAAAGAAGAAATTCCACACCAGCTTTCCAGTTGGTGTCACCTACTTCCATTGTGCATTTCATACTCTCTGCTTTCTACAGAACTATGATTCTAAATGACTTACAGATTAAGACACTGCCACACTCAAAAATTAACCAATGTTACCAAAACAGAGCTGCTCTTCCTAAGCAAGGATTACTTTCTCCCTATCTCATATAGGTGTTACTTTAAAAACTTGATACTTCCAGGGCAGCAAATTTTGCTGGGATTATTTGTCAATGTCTGAAGAGTAGGGAATTCATGAAGTCGTAATTGTCAGATCTTACGATGGTCACCACATGCATGCAGAATCCCAGCCAGTCCCAATATTACCTACTGCAAAAAAACAAGCTTAGGGTCCCGTAGAAATATTTAATCTAGCCCAGGCTTTCACAGGCACTATGGACTTTGTGACTTTTTAGGTACAGAATTAACTTTCCCTTTGCTATGAAAGACACTCAGTTTACAAGTCAGGAGATGGTTTTCTTAGGTGCCAACTCAGCAAGAAAACTGGGCTCTGGGGAACAAGATGAACTTTCTACTTCACACATTCCCACAAGTACCACCAGCAATACCATGGATCTGCATATCGTATTCCAAAGCCTCTCACATTCACCTCAGTGACTTCAGAAACACCCCAACAAACGGTTTAAACTAAAATTCAAACTGTTTCAGAGTCAATATGGGAAGAGATTAAGTACATAGAGCTCGGAGATCTAAAAAGACCTGAGCTACCTGTATTCCTGGTAGTAGTTTGAAAAATGTAAGTTTATGTTCATCCGTTAAGATGATGATATGCCAAGGGAAGAGCTGGTTAGCTATATCCTTTATTATTTTGACAGAGCTCAAAATATTACAAATCTTGAAAAGGTCTGACTGCCAGATTCCCACACAAACTCTTTCAGCAGGTGCTGGACACCTGACACTTTCATAATCTTGAAAATTTATGGGTTTTTGCTCATTGTGAAAAACAGCTATTTGAAGTGAGCTAATGTACAGAGAAGCCAACTTAAATGTTATCCATTGATTTTTTTTATCAGAACTGTGTTTAATTTGCTACATACACACACAACCAGATACTGGTGTTACACTAAGGCATAAGTCAAAACAAGAGGGTAGTCAGGGTGAAACGAAACATTCAGCACAAAGTAGAGTAACAGAAACCAGCCCATGGAAGCTAAAAGACCTGATATTTCTGGTTCTCATGCCACTGCCGATGTAACTACACAAGGGAAAACAAAATCCAAAGAGTGAGAAGAGCAGTCAAGCTCTCTGTCAACTGAACTAGGCAGAAAGAATTCGCAGCCTGGAAATAGGATATCACTTCTGTCCTGTGCCTAGCCATCAAGTTATCTGTGCCAGTACAACTTGGTCACCATCATATAAGATTCTGCGACACAGTCAACAAGGAAAACTTCTTATGCTCCACATCATGTGCTGTTCCTTACTCAGAGTCAAAACCACTATAAAAAAGGACACGTGTGACACTGAAGAGTCTTTTTAGCATACTGTAGTACTTCCAGAGTCTGTGTTGCTCTTTCAGAAGGACTGCTTCTGAATACCATTAGACCTAGTAACTTAGAAAACACCTGCACGTTTTTGATCTTGGTAGACCAAATAGTAACAGATTTTGGGCTGAAAGCGGTTTGTTTTGTTGAAGAGATCACTGTAAATGCTTTTTTGTCTATGATTTGCTGTAACTCTTTTTTTGTGCCATTTCTTGAGGCCATGGATTGTCCTCGGATCTGTGATGTATGTGACAGTACCGGGTGACTTGAAAAAGCATAGAGATTTCCTTTCCTAGATGTCCAATGCAAACTTTATCCACCAACAGCCATGATGGTATTATTATTGGATGGCTTTTTAATGGCCTACACAGGAAGCATCTGGTCTCAGCTCAGCTTCTAGTGAAGATACACACTTCGTAGAAGTCCCTTGCTTAACTGGTCCACTAGGTCACCAAAGTAGGCCAATTTTTCATTTTTAACTGGGAATCTTTTTGTCTTAAATTTGGTAAGTTTTGGTTTTGCATGTAGATAGATGACTGAAATGCAGATGAAGTTCAGGAGGATTCAGGACCTTTTTCAGGAGCTCTTGGAGATCACCTAAATCTTTAGCACACCCACCCAAGTAATCACTCCTGTCCCTTTTCAGCATCTACCCAGTTAAAATTGCTTCCGTTAAGCAGCATCCTCCTTTGAATCATGCCTTTACATCAGAACTACAGCAGGGTGGGAGGGAGGGGGGAAGGAAAAAAAAAAATAGATACCTTGTATCCAAACTCTGGCAGCGCAGACTGGTCCCAGTGGATAGGACAAGTTTGATTTGGAATCGAAGACTCCCTCTGGCTGTTTGCAAACAGACAGAAAACGAGGTGTTAGTAATTCTAGTACTGCTCTGAACATTCAAATTGGCAGCATCCTCTTTGGCCAATTCCTGCATTTAAAAATAAATAAAAATAAACTACAAAGAAACTGGAAAATGGCCTCAGTCTGTGAGCTGGGCTTTGCATCCTGTCATTCAACTGTCACAATCCTCTTTCACTTGCTTTTTTAAGAAACAGCTGTCCATCGGCAGTCCTGTGCATGTGGTACCTGGAATAGCATGTAGCCCAGAAACCAGGTGATGCACCAAGCCAGCAGTTTGTGATATAGCTTCTGTCCAGCCCAACAGATATGTTTTCTTCTAGCAACAGCTGCATTCTTTGCACAGTTACTGCCAGCACTGGCAGCCATTTTGCCTTATAATTACTTCTGAAACACAAAAAAATCTTAAAAAGCATCATTTACCCTTTCTTTATCTTCTGCACATCTTCAGAAGACACAAATTTTGGCCGCCTGCAGACCTGTCTTCGAGTTTTAAAAGAGACATTTGTCTGGATCATCTCTTGCGGAGAAAAAAGAAGGAAAAATAAAAAGTCAGGAATAAGTCTACACAATGGAGTCACTAATTAATGAAAAGTGCATATTCCTTGTCAATTCTGTCTGCTGAAGAATAGTTGCACAAGACCTATGTAAGCTTCCTGTCCTTCCTGTAGCTGTTATTTACCAGAACCCATCTATGCCCATCTTGCTTGCTCCCTTAAATAATTAATATTCTTTAAATTTTGCCCCAGCAGCAGAGAAAGTTACTTGATTTTTCATTTTTACCATCCACAGGGTTAACTCACTTTACTTAAGGTTTACTATGACTTTATGTGAAGACTACAAATCTTTTTATTTCTGGTCCAATGTGAGTCTAGATAGTGCCAAGGAATAAGGGGGAAGGTTACTTTTGTAAGGAATTTTCTCTGGGCCATCACCACCTCATTTCCCCTTCCAACAAGTAAATCTGATCGTGGTAGTAAAAGAAGTCATAGCTTCCAAAAGATGAGACAGCTGGTAAGTCAGTCTTTGTAAAGCACTGCATAGTTGTGAATGAGAGCCTTTAAAATGAGTACCTTTGAAACTGAGCTGGTAATGATGCAAGCCAGCCTGGAAAGATATGGTGGCATCTGGATCTGCTAGATACAAATTCTCAATAATAGCAGAAGACGGTGATTTCACACTATCCCCTTCTCCCTTTGGTGGGGGGAGAGGAAAAAAAAGAGAAGAGTCATGAGTAAACACAGTCAAGACTAAACCCTGGATAGCTGGATGGGGTAGAGGGAAAGAAGAGGCAAAGAGTAGGATGAAGAAGAATCTACCCAAAACTATCATGGCCTAAAGTGTGATATCCAACCACTCATAACATATATATAAATACATAATTAGTAATGACAGACATACATGTATCCCATTTAAATTTCTGTAACAAGTTGTACTGGTTTTGGCTGGCGTAGAGTTCATTTTCTTTATAGTAGCTAGCATGGGGCTATATTTTGGACTTGTGCTGGAAACAGTGTTGATAACACAGGGATGTTCTTGTTATTACTGAGCAGTGCTTGCACAGAGTCAAGGCTTTTTCTGCTTCTCACACGACCCCACCAGTGAGTAGGCTTCGGGTGCACAAGGAGTTGGGAGGGGACACAGCTGGGACAGTTAACCCCATCCCAACTGACCAAAGGGACATTCTATACCATACCATGTCATGTTCAGCAATAAAAGCTGGACTAAGAAGAAGGAAGCACGGAAAGTTTGTCTTCCCAAGCAACTGTTATGTGTGCTGGAGTCCTGCTTTTCCAGAGATGGCTGAATACCTGTGTGTCCTTGGGAAGTAGTTGTTTTGTTTCCCTTGTACATGCAGCTTTTGCTTTACCTATTAAACTGTCGTTATTTCAACCCATGAGTTCTCTCACTTTTACCCTTCTGATCCCCCTGGGGCAGAGTAAGCACACAGCTGTGTGGTGCTTAGTTGCTGGCAAGTTGTGATGGATGCACTCAACTCCTTGACCAAACTCGGTGGTAGTTTGGTTCAGGCTCCAAAGGAAGTAAAGGCCTAGGCCATGAGCAGGCCATGAATTTCTCTAGTTGTGACCTGTTCTCTGAAAACCCACACAGGAACAGGGTGACATGGTGAGCATTGACGTGTATCAGCTTGGAAACTGGAACACTGATCATGCAATTAACACATGAATAGCTCATGGTTCTTCCAAGACTGATTTGTCAAGGAACAAAGAAAGTTGCAGGTACAAGGAGTCTCATGGTTACCTTTTCCATTGCATGTAATTTGACTACGAGCCAACCACTGTATTCTATAAATCTGACAGCCTGAGTGAGCTTTTTATGAGCTCTCCCTGCTAAGAAGCAGGCTGCACAGCAGCCATCTCCTCTTGAGCTGGGACGCCCCTCAAAGTTGTTCCTTGAGGCTGAGAGACCTATTACCAACTGCAGATCTTTGGCAAGTGACTGATATCGCACAGTATTATAGTGTACTAAGACTATGAATTGTAACTTTGAGTTATTATTATATCCTCTGTGCAGTAAGTAACAGAATGAACCTGGCCATCCGACTTCAGTCTCACTGTTACAACATCCTACCTAAATAAAACCACTTTTGCCACTACTTTTGTTGCTGGCTCTTTAAATGGTCTAAAATCTCTGTCATGACAAACTGGCATAGTCAGCAGATTCTAGATCTGCTCTGCAACACTGGGCTTAAACCACAACATAAGTATAATTTTCTAATGTACAGAACAATGTAAAATATGAGGGTATGCTGGTGGAGACGCTTCCCATTTAAGCTGCCTACTAAAATCAAGGCCCACCATTGCCAGAGACACTATATCCACCATCTTTCCCTGTGGACTTTTCCACATCCCTGGCTCACCTCTGTGTTCTGCCACTTGTGTAGCTATACTGTAAACCAGACAGGGAAAACTCATCTGCCTTGGGAGAAGGAGATTCCTTATTTATTTCTTTTCCTGCATTTTTCAGATAGATCCCTCTCACAAAGAGAATTTGGCCACCCAAGGAAAAAAGTAACATTTGATCTGAGATAGCAGAGCAATCCTTGCACGTCCAAGAAAGCAGCAGAATGCTTAGAAGAGAGGCAAGACTACTTCCTGAATAATTTAAAAGGCAATATATCTCAAGGACAGCATACACATGTTAAATCTGTGTAGAAGCCATGAACAACTCCAAAAGGGAATCTGACTAGAGAAGCCAGCATGCATCATCAAAAACAGTCTGATCTGCACATCCTGAAAAACCCAGAATTTTGCTTTCCTGCATTGGCCAACAAGGTCTTTGTCAGGAAAGCAGTTATAACAAATCATCCAGACACAAAGGCAGACATTTGTTTGGAGTGATCCTCACCACAAGGAGATAAGGCGTATTCACTCCCCTCCAGCCTGTCACCCTTTTATCACATCTGTTATGAACATCTACAGCTCACTGCCTTACTTGACACCGTAAAATTCAGGCACAAGTACTTAGTTAATTAAATTAACTTTGCTGAGAAAAGGGGAGTGGGAGGAAGAGGCTTCACATGTTTCTTCAGAAGTTACTCAAAGCACAGGATGTGGACTCACGTGTTCTCCATATTCAGTCCACTGGCCCAGCTCATTCTTCCAATACCAAATCCACTCCGTGGTTAACACAAATGTGGGTTTTGTGACTGATGACGGTGTAGAGAGGCGTCGAAGCAAAGAAGAACCGCAGGTCATTGTCTGGAAATTAATGTTCTTATCCGCTATGCTGTAAAGACAAATTCAGGTTTATTATAGTTAACAGTATATATTTTATCCTCTAATCCCCAGGTTAAGTTGGTGCAATTGTCTTTAATATAATGTGACTGCCTGAACCTAATTAGACCTGAAATAAGAGTATTTCCCACAGCATGCACAGCAGCTTTGAAAACTGTTTCCAGTCTTCAGAAGCAAACTACGGCCTGTGAGACACAGAATGCCATCTCAGTTGCTAGCCAGACGTTGCACTGCCAGCTTTACAGACAGTCTGAGGTTACATGTACAATGTGGCAAAAGGTATCTCTGCAATAAATAAGCATGGTTACAGTTTTTTTCAGTGCAAAAATAGAAGTTGCTAAGTAAGTAACTGAGTTTGCCAGCAAACACCTGCAGCTTATCAATTATCTTCTTTTTCTGTGGCTATAGAGGATGCAACCACAGCTGTGAGTTCTGAAAACAGTATTCACCATTGGAGCCACCTGGGCTCTTACTCCTGGGAGGCTTGAAAAATTAACCCCCCAGCAGAAAGTCTTGGAAAGCAGCCTCCTCTTGGGAATCTTGCTTGGGATTTGCATCATCCAGCAGCCTAGTCAAGCTGCAAATCAGAATCATCTGCTGTCTGAAGATGAATGGGCCAAAATGACTATATCATTTTACCGAGGCTAGACTTGGGGACCCCTACAAATCCAGGTGGCTTACAGTGGGACCTTCAGAAAGGAGTTAAAGGGAAAATGCACAGCCTTGAAAAAAAAAAGGAAAAAAAAAGATGGGCTGCTTACAGAAAGAGCATTTAATAACATTTCTCTAGGAACATTATAAGTATTATATTATTATTATAGATACTCGCTGTATTAGGAATAGCCACAGAGAAGTACTAGCTCTGAACAGTTGTTAAAAGGTCCAATGTAATTATTATAAATAAATTATGATTCATTATCTGAAATATTAATATTCTAAGTACTAAATTACACCCACTTCTTTTTACCCTATATGGAGTTTTAAATACAAGATATTGTTGTGTTATTTTTAGAAGACAAAAATGGGGTGATATTTCCAAGCAATCACTTTTCCTTCTCTTTTTAAGAAGAAAAATTCTCATTTGTGCATCCTCCCAGATTCTGAGAAGCTCACTAATCAGAGCTGATGGAGATCAGAGATCTTTAGAAAGAAAACAAGAGTTTTTCATCAGGGGCTGAACCACACCTGCTGTTTTTGGGGTCACAATAGGCCTTTTCAATTTCTTCCATCATGGGAAGGTCATTCCAGTTGATCCCATTATGTACCTGCCATCGATACGGCAAATGGTAATGAACAGATCTGCATTTATCTGTAATGAGATCAGACATAGTCAAGAGCTCTACAATTATAACACAGAGAGCAAGACAAGGAAAAAAATGAGCAAACTTTTTTTTGTTACATTCTGGCTTTATCTTTTGGGCTTTGGTACGAGCAATAAAGGCAGAGTGCTGAAAATAGAAATAAGTTTGAACAAGAGAAGTGTGTGTTTCTCCAGTCTTATCTAAAAAGGCAACATAAGCTCTCATCCTGCCAAATATATTGCAAAGAAACCACAACCTTCCCTTCATTGAGACATGACATTGGCAGCTGGGAGAGCAGCGTCACAGATAGCAAGTGTCTGTGTTACTCAGCTGTAAAAAAGTCTGGTCTACACATCGCATAAGGACTCCAAAATATATGGTTGTCTCTTTCCCTTAGTCCCTTAGAACGTACAGGATTGTTATCAAGGCCTGAATGGGTACACCATTCACATTATGCAAGTCTAAAAGTTTATAAACTTAAGCTTCCAACCTGGTCCTAAAGAACGGAAGAGTCTGAGAAATGTGATACAAGACTGGACTAGCTGCTGCACAGACAGAGCCAAAAGGAGTTTCACCATTCCTAACCCCTGATGTATCCGACCACAGTACACATGGAAACTAACTCCAGTTAGTTACATACACACATAACATTGTTATTCACCCCTTTCTTCCTTCTTTCTCTTAACAGGGCTGGAATGCACCCTGTCTTGAAATCACTGTGCTTAAATTCACTTGAAAAGCTATAGACAAAAGCATACTTGGTCTGTCTTGGCCAGATTTCGTTTCTGTGATCCATAAAAGAGAGAATTTATTTTTGAAAGCACTGTCTTCAAAATGATGGTTAAAAGAGGTATTATCAAGCCCTAAAGTAACTTACTCATCTGCTTCTCAGTAAAGTAGCTTCTGGTGGGAGTACTGCATCTTTACCAGAACACAAACCCACTACAGAAATATTAAACACACACAAACATCTCAGACTAAACAGTTATCAGGCAACTTGATGTCCTCATCCTAAGCTGAAGCAAACACAGTCTGATCTAATTTAAGTGGATCTTTTACCAAGACCAGGTGGTCAGAAAAGTAGTTCTTGAGAAAGTGACTGGACAAGTTCACTGAAAGAAAATCTCATGGTACCTCCTCATAACTAAGGAAGAGCCTAACCTGGAGGTTAAGTGACTGTTCAGGGACAGCCCCCAAATACAAAACAAAGTGAATAGGTGAGAAGGCACAATTGCTACCACCATCCCATATGCCACCACTCATCTGAGCCATTGAGCTGGCAGTGTCTCTGAAGATAACATTACTCTTTGTAAAGCTTACCTCTATGTTTGCAGTACTTCCAGATGTAGAACACACATATCTCATCACACTCATCTTCTTTGTTGTCCTTTGAAGCTTTAGCAGAGGAAACATCTTTTTTATCTACAGGAAAGAACACATCAGTCCTTATACGCCCTACCAAAATACAACTCTGAGAGAAAGATATTGCATTTAGTATTTTGTCTCAGAATAACGAGGAGTTGACTACTAAGTAGCTAAGTCAAGCAATTTAAGGATCTGACTATGCCCCATACAGCCCACTGCATGAGTTAAGGCCTTGTGACTGATCAACAAATGCTTACAATGGAAGAAGTCTCTGTGGAGATGGCCAAGGGAGATGCCATGAAGCCCAAACAGTAACACAGGGTGTGAGTGACCACAGCTGTTGCAAAGTAGCTTTGTCTCAACACAAAGGGGACCAGAGGGCAACCTTCCTTGTAGATAAATGGCTATGTGAGCTGAGTGGCTCAACTGGTGGTATAAGTATTTCTCCTGGAGTTAGCCAGACCTATTGGGGGGAGTGAAATGCACAGCTCAGCCCACAACACAGGGGTATAAAAACTAAACAAGTAACAAAAGAATTTTGAAGAGAACAACAGGCTTGAGCTGGCTTCAACCCACGTATTCCTTCCTGGGGACTGGGGACACCCGGTGTCGTGACGGTGAGCATATTATACAGACCAGTAATGGGAATCCCACTAGTATTGTGACTGTACTGTGTATTGCAATTGCTATGTGTTGGTAAGTGTAACTTAACATTTGTATCTTGCTTGTAGTATATTTTGCATCACTTTGCTACATCAGAATTCTCATTGTACTTGGCCTGGCTTGGATAGAATTTATTTTCTTCATAACAGCTCATATGATGCCGTGTTTCAGATTTTTGACCAGAACAACGCTGATAAAACACTGATGCCCCAGCTTTTGCTTAACAGCATTTGCACAGCATCAAGGCCTTCTCTGCTCCTTACCCTGCCCCCAGTGAATAGACTGGGGGTACACAATAAGTTGGGAGGGGACACAAGCAGGCAGAAGACCCCAGACTAACCAAAGAAATATTCCATACCATATAACATTATGCTCAGCAATAAAGGGGAAAGAGGGAATTTTGGAAAGGTTAGCTATTTTTCTCAGGAAATGGCTGGGTATCAGCCTATCTATTGGAGGTGGTGACTTACTGCCTTTGCATCACTTGTTTTGCTTTGTTTTCTTCTTTCTTCTTCTACTTACCCTTCGCTTCCCCCCACCTCCCACCTCAAGTCTCAAGTTTTCTTGCTTTTATTCTTTCTTTCCTCTTCCTCTGTCCCACTGGGAGTCAGGGGGAAGTGAGCAAGTGGCTGCATGGTGCCTTGCTGACCACTGGGGTTAACCCACAGTGGTTGTGACACCCACGTAACATGAACTTTCTTCAAGTAAACCTGACATTAGCATTAGACCCTCCACACATGGAATATCTAAAAGAACTTGTTCAGAGAGTATTGGACTCCAACAGGCTTTACAGCCAAGGCCCTTCTGCCCAGGAGGACAGGAGATTTAGGAGTTCCTATTCACTCACTGGAAGGCATACTAAGATACCTGCTCTACTGACAAAGCTATATCCATTCCATGCAGACAGAAGGCAAGGAAAGATATGACATGCACAGATACAACTCTATCTTCTTCCCAGGAAGGAAGCAGTATGTTCAAAACAGTACAGAGCTCAATCCCAGAATGTTCCCCATTGTGCTGCACAATGCTTGGGCAGAAATCTCAACACTCCTCTGCAGGCCATTCAGTACTACGGCTTTCAGCATACAGTAGGGTAATCACATAAACTGTACTCCAACTACCGCAGGGAGCTGTAGGGCTGTGAAACCAAATCCCAATGAGAACCAATGCTCGCAAGTCTGGAGGGTTAGAAACAAACCTTCGTCTTTAGCTCCAGCTCCTGTACCTTCACCTTTACCTCCAGCTCCTGTTGGCAACTGGTGTTGGCTCTGACCAGGTACATTGCTACTGGAACCTGTGTGAGAAAACTGAATGAACAGCACTGCTGGACCAGAACCTCAGCTAGCTGGCAACTTCCCAATTTGTGTGTTGAGGACTATGTCCATCACACATATAATTTTCCTCTGGCACTCCACTGCTGATAGAACAGATAAGCAATAACAGTTAAAAATCCAGCTAGTCATAGTTATCAGCAGTCATTTTGCACAGCTCTCCCTCCCACACAACTCAGCTTTGACTTACTCCATTCCCAAAAGAAGATCAATGGTAGAAGGGAAAAAAAAAAAAATGTACATGTTGTAAGAGGGGATTCCACATGGAAGTAGTTCGTACTTACCTTGATATTTACCTTCCGATAGTGGCACATGCAGCGTGGAGCTGACTGTTTGCAAAGGTATCCTCCGTTCTTTAGCCCTTGTAACTGCTGGGTTTTTTCGTGAGTTTTCTTGTGGTCTGTAGTTGGGTACTGAAAGCACAGAAAGGATTATGAGATCTAGCTGTGAGGTAAGGCAAGAACGGATTCTACCTCTAGCAAACTCAGAATCCTATTTAAACCCAGTGTTTCTTACAACTCACTTTGGCCCTTCTTCAGTTCCTTGTTGAATTCCACATGCTTGTGATCATATATAGCCTGGATGTTTGAAGCTATGTTCAAATCAATGCCCCCAGTTCCCAACACTCTCAATGCATGGCTATTCAAGAGGTTATGGGACCTCTTGCATGGAAGAAATTTACACTCCCCACGGAGAAAGTGTCGACAAATATGAAGCCTGTTGCAGTTGTTCTGCTGGTTGCAGGTGTTATCCTTTCTGTTGTAAAATTGGCAGACCTACAAACAAGGAGGATAGATACAAAATGAAAGGAAAAGCACATTAGATTCAGTAATTTTTTTCTTTCTTCTATAGGCATGCAGCTTTAACAGCATAAAAACAGTGACTAAAAGGCATATGTTCACTGTGACTTCTTCAATCCGGACAGATTTCTTGCAAAGAAGAGCAGGCATTTTCAGCTGAGTCATGCATTTTTGGTTCTGAAGTTGTGCACAGGGTTGGGTTTTTTTGTTCCAAGAAAAAGAAAAGCCAATCCAACAAGCATTCATTTTTGGCACTCATTCATTTTAAGCAAGACAGCTACATAACAACTGACTGTTTTACAGTTATTCTATTAAAACAAAACAATAAAAACCCCTAAACTATAACAAAGAACTAAGAACAAGTGTCTCCCTAAAAACATCTATGCTGTGTCACAGGAGGTATTACTTCATGGAACTGAAACTGCTTTTGTACTTCCTATTTGTAAAGCTTATTCTGCATTGAAGACTTGGGCATCTAAAAACGGTAAGAAGAATGGTTTGGCCTTACAGTACACATGGAAAAAGCAATGCACCAATGCACTTCTTTATTCCTCTGCTCACCAAAAAAGAGATAAGCGGTGAATTGCACCCAGGGAACAAATCACACCCCAAAAACTCCTTCGCATTGCCCACAAAACACCATAGCAACACTTCCGCAGCAGAGGAGCAGGCTGTAACAAGAAAGCTGCTTTGAGGACAACACACAGCTGTCTGGCAGACAGCCCCAGTATCACCAGAACTGCCACAGATCCCCTCCCAACCCCTGTCCCCCTGTTCCAAATAACAAAGACAGTTTTTATGCTGTGTTGCAACTGAATAGATAAAGATTTATGTATCAGCCAGGGAATTTAAGATTGTTGGGATGGCAGTGGTTAAAAGACTGAAAAATCAGGCCAGTTTCAACTGCAAAACAACTCTTTATCGGATTCACTCATGAATGATACCTATCACCAAAGGTAAATTTCTCATCGCCATCAGTAAGTATCATGTACAGAACAATTAGTCTTCACAAACTTACTCTAAATTAGGTGGGAGCATACAAAGTCACAGAATCACAGAATGTTAGGTGTTGGAAGGGATCTTGAAAGATCATCAAGTCCAACCCCCCTGCCAGAGCAGGATCACAGAATCACTAGGTCACACAGGAACGCATCCAGGCAGGCCTTGAATGTCTCCAGAGGAGACTCCACAACCTCTCTGGGCAGCTTGTTCCAGTGCTCTGTCACCCTCACAGTGAAAA
>JAVSBS010010517.1:0-11682 GCA_033124195.1 Coracias cyanogaster
CATTTTCTATTACTTTTACAGACCCTTTATAGTAGTTCTAGTGAATTCTGGAATGATAAAAGGGAAAGTACTCCCCACTTCAGTAAACAGATGATGTGTGGAGCATGGGATCTAAATATCTTTATTGTTCCTCTCATAGAGCATAGCCATCTCAGAAATATGGGGTAAATCCTGCTGTTTTATTCAGTCCTTGTTTCAGTCTCACTGAAGAGGGTTGGCCTGGCTATGGTGGGGAGGATTTGGCTTACTATGAGAGATGATAAAATTGTCCAGCCATGGTATTTAACTTGATGACCTATTACAGCAATGAATTTTATAGTCAGGACATGTGCTACATAAAAGTATTTTTAAAAAATTTGCTCTGAATTTATTGCTGCCTGATTTTATTATTGTTCTCTCTTTCTAGGGTAAGAAGTCAAAAGGAGGGCTGAATAACTTGTCATGCTGACCTTCTTAAACTAAAGTGTCTCAGCCAAAATACCTTAACCAAAGCCTTTGGCTGTTTTCATCTTTTAGTTTAGCGGCCCTCATCTTGCCGTCACACCTGCATGAGTCGGGCCTTTTATGTAAAGCATATGGGACAGGCTTCTGCAGAGATGCTAAACTGCAGAATTATGTCCTAACTCATCTTTTTTAATTACTCTGGTCC
The DNA here is from genome assembly GCA_033124195.1 of Coracias cyanogaster. Taxonomy (NCBI): domain Eukaryota; kingdom Metazoa; phylum Chordata; class Aves; order Coraciiformes; family Coraciidae; genus Coracias; species Coracias cyanogaster. The sequence goes on from JAVSBS010010517.1 coordinate 650, forward strand.
ATAGAGTGCATTAAAAATTACTGTGTTTTAAAATATATATATCTAAATATACATGTCCATGTTAGGTAAGTCTCAAATTATTAGGTAGTAAATGTAAAAGTAAGTACACAGTAAAATTAAATATTGAAAGAAAAGTAAAAAGAACAGGAATAAGTTTACAACTGAAGTACCAGCCTGAACCCAACAGTATAGACTATATATCCACTTAAATATTCATTCTCTGAACATCCATGTACATGGATGGACAGCACTGGCAGATAAGTTTGGACACACGCACCTCCTGGATCAGCACCTCAGACTGCAAGCTCACAGAAGATGTTGCCCTTCTGTGATGGTATATGATCAAAACCAAAACTCACTAGAGTTTGACCGGCAATCCTAGCTGCTACAGCAATACAAATTATAAATAATACCAGGAAATAGTTCAAGTATCATCTAATAATATACTTTTTGTGCCTATTTAATCAGTAGAACAACTCCTGAAGTAGAGCATGGCTCAGCCTGAATAATGGTGGCAGAATTAGATCGAAGTTCTAACGCTGGTACATGAGTGGGCATTTGTTTGATGTGTATGAAGCCAGACTCTACAGCAGGTACTAGTGATAGGTACAGGTATAACTGTGGGTTCCCCAGAAAATTCATGGGCTTTCTGCTAGAGTCTCTAGAAAACATACAAGATGCTCAACAATGACAATTTGAAATCTTGCCCTGAAGTTAGGGAAAGGAATTTAGCACTCAAAAGATGTTTCTGGTGCTGAATATTAAAGTAGATTCTTTGGGAGGAAGGAAGATGAAAACAAGTGGGAGTAAACTAACAGTAACTACAATGAGGTCTAATAAAACCAGTTGTATTAAAGAAAAATAACAAGTGAAAAAGTTAATACTTTCTTCAAGTTAACAAAACTTGTTTGCATTTTTCTAACAAGTAAATTCCTGATTTTTACAAAGGAGGTTTTATTTGATAAGAATCGAGCTCTTCCATCAGTATTAGCTCATGCTACAAATACCTGCTTTGGATGCTGTATCAACCTTACTAGAGAGTATTTTATTCCACGGCTTGGGACAATGTGTAAAGCAAGTCATATTCTCCCTGAATAAATACACTGGGCTCATTCTGTGCCTGGTAGGGCTGCCATCTGTCCTCAGACCCCTGGAGTCTTTTTGCCTTCAGAGAGGTGTCTGTGCCGATACCTCGTCAATGCAAGGGCTGCTGTCCCTGCCAGGGCAGGCATCTTCCAAGGGGAAGTGGGAATGACAGGGATCGGGAGGGAAATAACAAATAACCTTGATGCCAGGGGGTCATAGGCAAGCAAAGGAGGAGGAGGAGAAAGAGGAAGGTCCACAGTGGAGCAGAGATGCAGTGAGATAGTAAGCCTCTGAGGAGGGTAGAGGCAGGGCGTATCAGGAAATTTAGAGGAGCAAAGGTGCTTAGATGGAGTTGGAAACCAAAGCCAATTCAGATGAACACACCATACTAATTGTCCCTGGCATTGCAGCAGTGGGAAGGTGTGAAGGCCCTGGGGTCGGAAGGAGGTCCATGCCAGCTGAGAAAAGCAGGCAGCTCTCCTGCCTGTGCCTCAAGAGGCACTGCCCCACCAGCAGCAGGCTATCGCTCACTCCATGTCCATGGACAGCTTCTACCTGTATGAAAAAGAGGCCAAAAGGACAATGACACTCCATTAACTGGGGGCCTATATTGAGATCTCACAGTTTCCTTGTTTCTCACCGCTCATCTCCTTCAACCTGCCCAAAAGCACAGGTCTTTAAAAATAGTATTTCAAAAGCAAATATCTTGCCCTTAAAGTGTATGCATTACATCCTTGGTGGTTTAATTTGACGTAAATATGGGGAGGTGTGGGGTGTGCAGTTGATATTGTTTTTGTGTAATCAGAAATAGAAATCATAATCCCCCAAAGATGTTTAATACTGTAAAGTATTCAGAACTCAATTAAGGCTATTAAGAGATTATAAATTAGATTAGAGGTGGCTAAAGGGTAAAAATTCAAGGACTTCAAACACCTTTTGTAATACAAAGGCTCTTAAAAAAATGAACAGGCTGAGAATTTCCCCAGGAAATTCCTACCATTTTAATTAGGATTCTTCATTTAAAATAAAAAAGAAACTGCTCCATACACAGTCTGAGTCTCACTGCCTCTCTTAAACAGTGGACTCATGGAATTGCCTGCTGAGACCTCCTCCTTCCCCAGATTTGAGGGAACAAGCAAAGGCATAATAGACTTTAAAAATCAGGAGGGACCATCCTGGCCATCTGACGTGTCCTCCTGCATTGATGCCTGCCAAAGAATTTCCCCCAGCCTTTCTTGCAGTGAGGGGAATTATCTTTCCTCTGATCATATCTCTTATCCGTACCAAATTGTATCCATTTCTCATTTCCTTCCATATGGAATCAAGAGGCTGGTTCATTTTGTTGCTGAAAAGAACAGGAATCCCTAGCAATGTGATGGTATCTTGTCTTTCTGCATCCCATGATTACTCCCAGCTAGCACCTTCGGTGCAGCTCCACAGCAACATGATGCTGCCATGGGGAAAGTGTGATGCTGCCATGGGGAAGGGGCAAGCAGTGGATGTGCAGAGGGCTTTTTGGGAGCATTAGCCACCTGCTTGGAGGTGGGGGGGGAGATATCTCCTCAAAAGAGCAGTTTTCTGCTCTTTTGGAAAATAAATACACAGAGGTGGTATTATGTGGGCCTTCTCATTTTCTTTTTTTAGGCACGAGCTTGAGGAGGCTGTTTGTTTGTTCAGCTACCATGCTAGGCTTAGGCTGCATTTATGCCACCGTGAAACAAATGCCCCACTCAAAACAATAAGAAACCTGAGGGAACTGTGCTTTTGTGCTAAAATTATTAGAAAAATATTATAGAAGAAAACAGCTACTAATTATTAACATCAGGTTCCCACTCATTATAAGCATCACAAATGTAAAATGGCTGCCAACAAGAGTCAGCTCAGAAATCTCATTAGAAAGAAATGCCACATTTTATTCCTGGTTATAAATGGTATTTTATTACCTATGGAATGGTTGGGTGGCTCGGCTAAATGCAATGGGTGGCTCCCCTTGAGGTATATATTTTTACTGATGAATTTGTATTATCGAACAAATAATAAATACCTGATCATTTTCTACACAATTCTGAAAATACAACAACATTTAGAATTGCTGAAGAATGTAGTCATCTAAATTGCACACTGGAGTATAAATGAAAAAGAATAATGATATGGTAATATAAAAAGGGCAAAACCATAATGAGAAGGGACATTTGTCAGTATACTCAGAAAAGCACAATCTGTCTCCCTGGTAATTTGGTGGAGTACAGAAAGTATTACATGCCATATTACAAGTATTACATTTTATTTCTGACTTCAGGAAGCATTGCCATATGTCTTCAAAGTCAAGCATGGCCTCTTAAATGTAACGTGTTCTTTGTTCGTGCTGTGCAGGCTCCATCCCACTTGGACAGTATTTATTCTGAATAAATTGAAAAGGGTATAAATATTCCAGTGCAACAAGACTCTGTATTGGTCAGCTTTTGTGGGTGTAGTGGGCAGGAGCAATTTGGCTTCTAATGACCAGGAAAACTTGACAGGTTTGCTTTGCTTCTCAGATCTGACAACCTTTTCTAAAAGCTATTGTTATGGAAAAAGTCCTGAGTTTCTCAGCCTTAAGAAGCATTTACTACTTTCAAAGATATGTCACAGGAAAAGGAAAAAAGATGTATTTTCAGATATTCCTGGTTTAAAGCAGCATATCTATATTACAATTAAATAGGTACTGATGTGCCCTGATATTGCTAGGATTACAAGTTATTTGAGATTTCATGTATTTACATGAAGCTTCATGTTTACAGCTTGAGAAATTTGCAACCTAAGGTCCTACTCAGTCTTTCCCAGTCCCCACATTCTCCCTGGAGCTGTGTTGAGACTGTGCATAGGCCTAAAGGCCCATCCATATGGTGTCACATTGACATCAAAGGGAATTTAGGGAGGCTGATGGTCAAATCAAAAGGACACCTGCAGATCAGTATTAACCAGAGTACTTGTTAGACATACTTAAATAGGCAGACTTCAGATAGCACGGCAGTGCCATAGTTTGGACTTTTCTAAACCACCATGTCATAAGGCAAAGGAATATTGTTCTATGAAAGGGAAGTATGAGGAATATTTTTGCAAGGGAAGGAACTTTTCTAGTGTCAAAGGACTGTAATAATGAAGGAAAAGTATGACTATAGAAAGAAATGATGGATCAAAGTGACAATGTGGCCTTATAAAAGGAGTGAAGCAGAGTGACAGGGAATAAGCTACGGGAAGCAATACAATAATCAGAAGAAAATATTACAAGAAACTAGGAAAAGCAAGCAGGGTAAGAAGATATAAAAGCAAATGTAGATATGGATCAATCTGTGGGTACAGTTAGAATTAAGGGTAGTGAGGGTTAAAAAGAGTGAGAAAGCAGTGAAGTGGGAAGATACAGAAGAGTATTGAAATTGGTAGGAAATAAAGGAGAAAATTGAAATATATTATCATCAAAGCCAAGAGATTGAAAACATTAGACAAGTTTTAGAATAAAAGGATTTTAAGAAGGCAGGTAGATTGGACAGGGTGGATTTGAAATACATAAAGTGACTCAACAGGTAATCCATGGAGAAGGAGTCAAAATAACTTTAATTGAGAGAAGCAAGAAAGCTTCTCACAAAGCAAACCCAGATCAAATCCTAAGCATAAGCTTTTTTGTTGTTATTTTTCCTGTTCCTTGGTGGACTAGAGCTAATGAATTGGATTCTGCTGAATTAAGCATGCCCGGCTCACTCTCTAGCACTGGTCACAGCTACTACAAAGTGACATATGTCCATAGCATTAAATAGCCTTTACATCTGAAACCAAGTGGCTGCATGCTGGTTGTGTACTTTGAGTGGTTCCTGGCTGTGCTAACACCCAAACAGCACTTGGGACTTGTTTGGGAGGTATTAGCTGGCACAGCCCAAAGGAACATGCCAGGGAACATTTGAGCAGTTTGGTAGCACAAGCATTTTCATGCCTGGAAATGTTCCAAGACCTTGATAGATTTACTGCTGGGGACTTAAGGATGAGCCTACATTGATACCACAGGCTCTGGCATTGCTTTCCAGGTCTAGGTTCATGCTCTGCTGTACTCTGACTTGAGTGTCAACATCAGACAAGATCAAGCAGGATCCATTCCCCACAGCAGTGAAACCAGGGCTGGTCAGGGGCTTGGACCCAGCTGGTAACCCAATCCCTATGCTTTGCCAACCAACAATCAAGGGTCTCCTGGAGGTGTCATAAATCCCAAAGGAGAACCCCAGCGTGCCCTGGAGGTGACCTGAGGAGGTGATACACAATCTCAAGGAAACAGTTTATAATCAACTGGAATTATGACAACAGTTTACCACAAGGTACACCTATGCACTTGTGTTTGACAAAGTAGGAGAATGAGGACAAATGGTCAATACCAGACTACCAATAAAACCATTTTCTCTCATTTGGTAGCTCCCTCTAGCTTCACAGCCTCAAATTCTCACCTAAAAGTTGGCCATCCTCCCACCCAAACAGTCTAATGTTAATCATGAGTGCTGCCCCAGCTCTGCGCTCTCCTAAAGCTTTTGCTTCTGCAGTTGGCAAAGATGAGCACTGGAAAGTCAGGAAATAGGAGACACAGATCGGAAACTTTGAGGCAAAGCTCTCAATCACTTTGAATAATTGCTCAGCAAAAATGCAAGCCATGGACTCATTTCAGATTCCTCTAACCATACCAATTTTAAAAACTCTATTAATCGCAGTGACAGCTGGATATCACACCTATCTAATCTAATCTTCCAAGGCATTTCCATTGTGCTCTTCTCTGTAGTATTCTGAGCATTTCAGAGAATGAAATGACTCTACTACATAATCTAATTAATATTGATCCTTGGTTTTCTTCTTGCTCAACATGGGCAGGAGGAGAAGGCACATAATTCATGTGGCTTAATTATTATTATTTAATTTATTACAGGGGGAAAGCAATTATATTAAGGAGTCTTGCATTTTAGCCAGCGGGCATCAATATCTGTGGGTCTTCCAGTCTCTTGAAGTAGGGAGTCCCAGAGAGCTTTCCTCTCATGATGTTGAACCCCACTGGAGAACTTCACAGTAGCATATCCAGATTTGTTCAAATAGCTTTTCAGCTGCAGTTATGTAGCCTAGGTGCAATTAATGTTTGCACTGCTGCAGTGTACATGGAACTGCATAAGATTTAAGACCTGTCTTGCATCTATGAGCAAGTTCCTATCAGAGCTTGCATAACACATTACACTGACGTGAATTCCTATTGCGCAAATCTGGTCATATGGCCTTTTAGAAATAAGTAATCTTTCAAATAGTCTGGAATGGGTCTATTGGGACTGCTGAAGGTCAGGCCAGAGTCTGGAAGCACCGTGATGATTTATTTGTACACTTTCCCTTTCTTTACAGATCAGCTGCTGTCTCTTGAACCAGCCTGAATTTTGTATTTTCCTCCTCAGAGTTGTGGTTATTTCTAAGTTTACTGGATTGCATTTGTCCACTCTGGAGCTCAACAGTGGTCAAAACCAAGTCAGCATATGGCAGCCATGGACTGGGTCTCCTGCCATCCCCAGATGGAAATTATTTCTCTACCAATCTTGACTACTGGAAAACCCAATAGCAATGAAAAGTCCATGACAATTTCACAGCCGAAAACCCACCTGCCCTGAAGCCCTTATCTGAAGGTAACATTTTAGGACCATGTATGGTCTATATACAGCCACCTGACACATATGATAATTTGACACAAGTGACAGGCTGTGCCAGATCGTGATGCTCAGAGGGACAAAAGCCTTTGTAGGCCTTGGTTGTCCACTAAAACCCTTTTGATTACACCCACCCACTATGCGTCACCTTCACACTGCAGGTACTTAGAGCCTGTGGCTGTAGCACACTAGCAGTTATACTCAGGTGTCAATCAGAAGAAGAAAGCTGCCTGTGCACAGGCAAAGTCTGAAGAGAGGGAGGCAAAAGTGCTTCTCTAGCCTTCAGAGGTAATTTTAGGATGGTCATAATTTTTCAAATGGTCATCAAGGCCTGAATGACCATGATGTACCTTTGTTTTGATGAAAGAGCTTTGGCAGCCAGCAGCAGTACTTGCTAAGCAAGGGCATGCAATGTGCCTCAGACAACCAAAAGTGTGGCCTTTGCCCATAGTTCCTATCAAGAGGAAATGTACTCTCTGCTAGCAATGCTAGCGATGAATCTAGGATGAACTCAGTGTGATGCATTTTTTCCCTTTCAGTCTGGGAGAGAAAAAGTAACAGCTCAACAGGGGAAAATGTTGAGCAGGTTTTAAATATGACATGTCCTTCTGAACTCTACAGAAAACTACCATCACCATCTATAGTAATTACGAGCTAAATTCTTCACAAGTGTATAAAGTGACATGTATTTATCCCAATTTCCATGGCACCTGTCTTATTGTTAGTGCAAGAAATCTTTCTTAGAGCTGCCAATAATAATGGAAAAACTCAATGGGTTACACTGATCATTTACCGAAGAAGGAAATGAGTCAGTATGTGAAAGATAAAACCTTGCTGGTTAATATGCATGTATTTGAAGGATATAAAAGTCTTAGGGATGGATTTTATTAGGGGCACTTTATATGGGCTTGCAAACTGTGCTGTAAATGCAATTACTATGCAAATGCACACAGTAACCATGGAAGGAATTTATGGTATAGCTGGTAGCATCACTTGTGATTTCAGATCATAAAAATTATTTTGACCAACTAATCCAAGGTTACTGTGAGAAGCTAGAATTGATGTGATCTTCTAACTTGGAGAGAGATTTTTAAACAACATGTAATAAAATGTATTTTCTGGATTTTTTTTTAAACGTAATTGCTTGTTTAAATTCACAGAATCATTATGGTTGTAAAAGACCTCTAATATCATTGAGTCCAACAATTTGAGGCATTAGATATGACTAGCTAATTCTGATCTCTGTAATCATTATTCCACATCTGCATAGACCTGTACTAACCACTTAGATAGTTCTCTTTTTTTCATCCTATCTCATACACACCATTTTTGTGATGAAGAACCAAGGAGATATTTGATAGGGCCCCTCACTACAAGAAGGACATGGAGGTGCTGGAGTGTGTCCAAAGAAGAGCACTGAAGCTGGTGAAGGGTCTAGAGAACAGGTCTTAGGAGAAGTGGCTGAGAGAGCTGGGGTTGTTTAGCCTGGAGAAAATGAGGTTCAGGGGAGACCTTGTTGCTCTCTACAACTACTTGTGGTGAGGTGGGAGTCAGTGTGTTTTCCCCAGTAACAAGAGATAGGACAAGACAAAGTGGTCTCAAGTTGCACCAGGGGAGGTTTATGTTGGATATTAGGAAAAAATTATTCACTGAAAAGGTTGTCAAGCATTGGAACATGCTGCCCAGAGAAGTAGTGGAGTCACCATCCCTGGGGATATTTAAGAGATGTATAGATGAGGTGCTGAAGGGTATGGTTTAGTGGTGACCTGGCAGTGTTGGGTTAACAGCTGGACTTGATGATCTTAAAGGTCTTTTGCAAGCAAAATGATTCTATGATTCTATTATTGGAACGAATGGAGAGTGGTGATGAGTGCCTCTCCATCACAGTGTGTGATACAGCTGCCAATTCAAAAGACTGGGCAAGTTTTCTCTGCATCACACCCCTCTTCTTTCTTTCTAAGATGTCCTTTTCTTCTGCGCTGTTAATCTCTCTGACCAGCAATGCAGGCCTGTTTCCAAAGCCTTTTGTGTTAACACTCATTCTAGTGGGTCCAATTTTCCTCTGAGTTAAACCCAATTAACTCCAGAATAACTCTATTAACTTCAAAGCACTAAGCAAGTGAGTATAAGTGCATGGAAGATGGAATTTAGTGTATTGACTTTGGCAGCATTGTTTCCCCAGAACAACCTTGCACATGAGGAGAGAGCAGGAACCTCATTGTTTGTCACTGCCTATTAATATTGAGTATCTGGAGGTTTGTTTTAGTCTCATCTTTGTCATAAGCTTACCAAAGAGAAGAGAAATTTTTTTTCATGTTTTTGAAAATTGTATCATTTTTCAATTTTGTTACTTTGTCATCATGACCTTTCTGCCCAGAAGAAGATATATAGTACTAGGATAAATTGTTCTGCACTTTTTCTCCTAAAAGTAAATTAGTTCGTTTCGTCATAATGCGTCAGAAGTCTCTGTCAGTTACATCAACTCTTTCTAAAGTAACAACCGTAACAGAGAAACACGTATCAAAACAGTGTGCAAATACAGTGGTATAATCATAATGTTATGTATCTTATTTTGTTTTTAGAGAATAAAATGTGGAAAGACAACAGTTATGATAAGAAAACATGGGGTTTTTTTAAAAAAATGGTTTTCTACTGATATTAATCTACTGATCACACTGAGTAAAGCTTGAAGATATCACAAGCTATTTACTTTAAGAAAAGTCAAGGGCATTGTAATTTGTAGTGAAGTAGTTACTTAGAGGAGCTCAAAGCATCGGAGAAGATTATGTTATACTGTAAAAAAGGACTGTGTGCATTTTCACCCAATTCAAGGCACTCATAGCAGTTTACAAGAGTTAAAAAATTCACAAAATTAGCATTTGTCAATCATATATTCAATAGGAAGTTGGTACTGGGGAAGGTTAATTTTTTTTTATGCTATGTTGGGGAAGGATTGACCAGTGAATGAATGTTCCTGTACTCCCATAGTAATTTTCTGTAACTACATATCCAAACTTTTAACTGGACATTCAAATGCAGAGAGCATCTAGTTTATATTTCTGCCATAGAACAGAGTGGGCAGACTCATTTAACTATTTCCAGTCTTTGTTGCTTCATGGTATTCATATCGGTAACTCCGTTAATTCCCACCAATTCTGAAGAATTACATCAATGTCTTGAGCAAGTTGAGATTTTCTTTTGCTGTGTGCACGCAGGTGTGCATGTTTGGGATTAGCCTTTAAAAGCTTTTCCACTCTGTTTGTCCTGGTGCTTGACATAACCTCCTGTCACTGCCTTCATATTTATATAGCATCTCTAATTTAGGGGTCTCAGGCAGCATAAGTATTAATACAAGAAAATATATAATGTTCCTCTGAAATATTTATAATCCTCTTGCTGAGGTAGATAATACAGCACACAAAGGTTAAGCAACCTGTGTGGCGCACACAGCTGGAATCTCAAAGTCCTTGTTCCCAGGCTCATCATAATCACAAGGCTCTTTTCCTATTCGGAGATTTCAGAAAGAAAGCTTGTAACTCCCAGAGGCATTCCCAAAAGCCTGTCCCACAACACTTCTGAGAGTTTTATCCCATGGGATTTGGTATAGCAAGAAACCCAATAAAAAGCTGGTAACCTCAGGAGGATGTCTCCACTTACTGGAGAATAGACAGGGCAAGTGACAGGGGGGTGGCACGCTCAGGGCAGAAAGCCGCCTCAGCGTGGGATACAGGAGAAAGCACCTGCTGGGTAGCCCCTCTCTGCCAACCCTCTCTTTGAAGCAAAACCCCATGTGGCATCCAGGTGGGCAGCTTGCGTTTGTGGGGCATACCACCAGGAGCACCCAGCCCTCCAGCACTCTCTTGAAGGAGGTCTTTGTAACCCACCTCTCCTGTACAGGAGGGCTGGCAGCGAGAGCACGGCTGTAAATTATTCAGCTGCATCATTGGCTGTCTGCTCTCTGCAGCTATTGGGATCTCTCTGCAGCATGACTACTCCAAGCTTTCACAGGCCTGCTGCCCCATCAGTGTCTCTGCTGCAATGGGAACCATGAGTCAGGAGAGAGGTGCATGTGGTTGCCTCTTGTCGCGGTCCGGGCGCCAGTGTCTGTACCGCCTCCCAAAAGGGAAGAGGATCGAGGGCAAGGCGAGACACTACCCCAACAAGCTCGTAGGCAACTACGGAGATTGATGAGCATTTAACAAGTTTATTACCAAATATATTCTAACAAAACCTTATTTACTCTATGGATATATT
>JAVSBS010010518.1:0-17499 GCA_033124195.1 Coracias cyanogaster
GCTGGAGATGGGAAGTCTGGAAGCAAGGGGGTTGGGAAGATGTTTGGGTGTGTGTTCTTGAAGAGTGGAGCTCATCTAGGTCAGGAAGCCTGTCTGTGTCCTGGGGACAGTTATCCCATGAGGTGGCAACTTGTTTAGAAATCTCTTGTCTACATTTTGTTCCACTATTCATGCAGGAAGTAGTCAAAAACAGAAGCACCCTGTTCTTACAGTCTTAGACTTTGCTTTTTGGCCTAGTTTTTGTTGCTGCATTACACACTATATTACCAGTTTCCATTTCAAGGACAATTAGAAATTTTGCAAGAGTTTACCTCCTTGGACGTTGGATTTTATGTCTTTGATTCTGCTGCACAGACCTTTCCTCCTTATGAATCTACTGTTGTGGCATTTAGTAGGGGCAGTGCTAAATATTACCCTTCCTCCTCCTTTTATTCTTCCCCTTTTTCTTTTCACACATACACCATGCATTTACTCAGATTGTTGACTTCAAGTCATGTTTTCTTAAGTAACAGTTTATGCCCTTAAGCAGTAGTAGCCTGCTGTTTTGAAAGGTTTTGGTGACCTGCATTAAATCAGATTTTGTTCCTCCTTTCTGGTTTTCATGAGCCCAGACAAGTAATGGTCCAGGGAATGACCAGCTGGCCAGAGAGTCACACTACTGCTGAGGTTGAAGGAAGGAAGCAAAGCCTAAGCTGAAAAGACACAATGTTTGCTCTTTCCTGCCCACAATTTTGAACGGTTCTTTTGAGGATATTATGGTGAAGAAATCCCTTTGCAATGGGAGGGGGCCAAATCTGTGATGAAGTGTGGAGAACACAGATTTGGCAAGGCTGCCTCCTGCTTGGACTCTGCTTCTTTGGCTGGGATTTTGCATGTCCTGCTCCAGATGTATCTATAGATTTCTCTGTCTTCTATTGATAGTTTTTTGGTATCACCATCATGTAAGACTTTGTAATGACTGTCTTCATATGTTTTAATCAGATTTGTTCTGAAAGCATCACTGGCTTCTACCTACCTTCTTTTAGATGCCCTAGCATTCTTGAGGGTGTAGTGACTTGTGGAGCCATAGTCAGAAATAAATTCCTGTCAGGTTGATAAAGTATTGTTAAAAAAAAAAAAAATTAGCGAACATTTTTTTTGCTAGACTAGCAACATCCCTGAAACCTGTGAAATTTTTCCAACTTGGCTTGTCCATCCTAGCTGTGTGCAGGATGCATTATTCAGGATCTCCTCACTTATATCCACTACAGTTGTGTCTCATTGATTACCTCACTAGTACAAGTTGCCTCAAAACACGTCTTTAAGTATTAACAAGACTTCTGATAATCTCGGATCTTTGTTAAAGCTTCAGTAATTTTTCTTGTTAATCTTGGAGGTTAAAAAATGCTGACATTTGATTAATGAACACCTTGCCTCTGTTTCTTGCTATGAAAGGAATGTATTGTGAAAAGAAATATGGTACAAAAATCCTAGCTCATGCTTTAGTGGTGCCACTTTCTCATTGATAGAAATGCCAGTGATCCTAAGGAAGGACTTGCAGTAGACATACTAGTGAAGCAGCAATTTATTATATGTTCATGCAAGAGTGGGGGTCCTAGCAAAGTAGGCACACCTCTGGTCAAAGTTTTCAGCATTTTATACCCTATTTCCATCAGCAAAGTCCCTCCCTTGTTTCCGTATGAATTAGGTACTTCCAAGGTTTACAGGCTCAACCGAGGCACCTTCTTCATAACAGTACATAATATTTTGTACTACACATTGCATGTCTGGCAGGTTGCTGCTTCCTCTTGGTGAAGAAACTAATATTAATGAGCTTACTGAGCAAAATGCAGTATCTTTCTAAGTTACTGTTGTTCATCTTACATAGCCCTTAACTGTTGCCTCTTTATCTATTAACGTATCTTGATTGGCAATTGAGCACTTCAGTCCTTTATCTTCCTTTTACCATAAGACTTAGCTTTAGGCCTCAGTTTCCCATAAGACCACTTAAGGCTTTTAGTCTTCGGTAAACTATTCTTGATGAGGCAGCTTAAGTGTTTTATTCCTCAAGTCAGTGTTAGAAAAAGATTATACTTATTCCTCAGCATTTTCTACATCGTGTTTTGCCTTCATTTTCTGGTGCAGAAAAAAGGATCTCTTACTTCTGCTGTTCTTAATGTCTTTAGGGGAGTGGAGACCCTGCTGCCATTGGTGAGGTGGGCAAATAATGGCTCACAGGAAAGGCTGTCAGAGGAGAAAAAAACCAATACTTCACTTTTTTTTCTTTTTCTGCAGTTTGGGCTACTCCTTGACCATTACAGGATTTCCACAGGTCTTCAGATCTATTCATAACCATCTGCCTGCAAATGATTTGCAAATGCTAGTGCTCCCAGCACTGCAGAAGAGCATTGCCACACCAAGGAACAGTGAATGGTTTGAGACTGGCTGTGCTAGGAACAACCTGGGTAGATCTCTAGACACGGGACTACAAACTGCATTTATTTCCATACTGCATTGCTGGCTATTTTTTATAGTCTTACGGGTTTTTTTCCCTCCTCTTGTGGTTCCACAATGAGCTCTGAAGCTGCTGTGTTAAGAATCAATAACTTTTACAGTATTTTTTGAGTCTTGGTATTTTTTGAGTCTCGTGGCCAGTCAATTAAAGGTGTGAGCCCTTGAGCTCCTAAAGTAACTTAAATGAGACCATAAGCTGGGGACTTATCTGCATCTTTAAGTTCTGTTAATTCTGGCCTTTTTTGATTTGAAAGTGAATGAGGGAAAAGCCAAAGCCGGACTGGTCTCACCTTCTGTGCCCCCGTGGCGGGGTAGAGAGGTGCAGCACAGCAGCTCCAGGTGCCAAGACTCCCCTGGAGAGCAGAGAGACTGTAGATCAGCATCCCTCAGGAGCTGCTGCTTTGGCGCTGTGGAGGAGTTTTGCTGCTGTCTCCTTGTAGCAGGGTGCTGGGGCATGAAAGTATCCTGAAAGCAAGAGGCAAATGACTCCCCGATTTTCAGCTGGTAGTCAAATGCAACAGTTCTTGCAGCAAGGGGTTGATGTGGCTAGTGGAGAACAAAGACCAAGGGGCATGCAGTGAAATGTGCAGAAGTGTTGCATTGCTCTCCGGGGAGTCTTGTAAGCAGTCACATATGCTGCGGGGTATAGGACTTGATTCTCTCTGGGCCCTGTTTGCCTGCTGTGAGATCTGTGTGTGTTATAACTGTTTTGCAGTCAGTATCTCAGTGGTAGGATTGTTTATGAATTTTTAACATGGAAATACAACATGATTGAAGACTTGTGTAATTTAGGACTGTTGTGTAGCAGTGTAGAGTTTCCTAAGCACAATTAAAGCTTCAGATCTTGGTACAAATTAGCTGCCTAGTGGGGTTTTTTTGAGATAGCTTGTGTGTTTGCTAGAAAATATTTCCAGTATGAGAAGTTTTTTTGGAAGAGTGCTTTGTACAGATGCGTAGTGGAGAAGAGCATGCTAGATACAGAATTCTTGCTGTTTGGTTCACTCTCGTTAAGCACAGACATGGCTTATTTTAAATAAGTGGTTTGGATATAACAGAGCTCAATAATGGTGCTTATGTAATAAAAATTTATGTTTCAAAGCCCAATAAATGCATTGTGTATTTGGGGAAAAAAAAATTTCTAATTTTTCAGGAAACCTATACATGACATTTGAACCCACTGAGGTTGTTCACTTAAATTTAAAAAAAAAAACCAAACCCCACAAGTGATTTCACTGTTTTAGACCATTATGCATCTCAGTTGCTCTTTGACTCCATGTTGTTAGACAATACAGAGTTGAGAATGCAGAGCTGGTTCCTGTGTCTTGCTCTGTCTATATCTGTTTGTTTTTGGTGTGTTTTTTTTTTTTTTTTTTTTTGTAGGCTCGAAATGTCAACACTGGTGAGCTAGCAGCGATAAAAGTAATAAAACTAGAACCAGGTAAGTGTTTCTTAACTGAAATGTTCTGTGGAAGCTAAATATTTTCTTGCTTAAGATAGAATTGTACAAAGTCAATTGAGTCCACTTACTGAAAGAGGGGATACTGGTTGCCTTTTAGTGTAGGAGAAAATACACTGTTATAAAAAATAACAAGTATGACAAGTGAGATGCAAGAGGAAAAACTGTAGCTGGAGAACAGTTAAAGGAAAGCTGATGAAAATTTCAGCAAGATTTGTGGGTTTTTTGGTCTTAAGAACTATGTTTTCAACCCATGTAATACAAAAACTTGTATAGGACAAAAGAAATGAGGAAGCCAGCAAGGCAGAAGAGAATTCACCTGAAAAAAATCATAGAGGGAGAAATAAAAAAAAAAAGGGTGAAATAACAGGTGAGCATTAGTATCTGAGAATTGAATACATTTCCTGAAACTCACTTGGAGACTTTGATTAGGACATCATTGTATGCTAGAGTTATGCTTGAACTGTGCTTGTGTTGTGATTTTACAAAGTCTGTAAGCCCTACAGATCAGTTGTCAGCCTGCAAGTGCTATTCTGTAAATATGGCTAGATTTGTTGAGAGTACAGTATCTAGGAAGTAAAATGTCCAGACTTTTAATTAACTTGTAACTGTTGGTGTTCCATTTCAAGATTTAATATTGAGGGGTGTGGAGAGGGGGTTAAAATTTTAACTACTACCTGGTTTGATCCTTAAGGTCTGTTGTGGGCAAGAAGGTAAAGAAGTTACTAGTTTCTTCAGTTAGGGGTTGTTTTTTTTCTCTTGCACTTCTGGAAGTGATTAAAAATGTTATGTTTATATAATGCATGCACATTCAAAATTTCAAGATAGGACAGTATGTTACTACACAGTTTCAAAAGTGTATGTTCATCACACTTTTATTCACACTAGAAGCTATGGTTTCAGATTATCTTGTATTGTTCTCCTGCTTTGGCTTTTTTGTGTCAATTCCCATTGCTGGAGTACTTGGCTGTGTGGGTTACCAGTGGAGCTGAGACAAGCAGCTGTGCTGTGTCTCCCTATAGAACTGTAAAGATAAAACGGGAAGGGATACTTATGTAATTGGGGAAAGAACCACAGAACTCAGCAGACGTCAACCTTTAAAATTTTTATGCAACTTTTTGCTTAGTTGACTACCACTATCAAAAGTATCAAGTGACTTGATTGGCAAGAGTGTTATATGGCTTGTGCTGAGTAGGACTCTGAGAACTGTGCTGTGTACATTGTCTGAGCGGTGGACAGAGCCTGGGGATATGCTGCTGAGGTTAACTTGCCATGCTGATGGGGCAAACAACTGGAATCTTGCAGTTAAATATTTTTGGCAGCCTTTGGATACCTGAGTGATAGTGATGCACATAGAATGCACAATGCGCTTTAACTATGCTGTTTGCTCAGCAAGCTCAGTTTCTCTTTGCAGTTATTGCTGCCAGTTGTGGTACAGACTTGAATCACAGATTCAGGTGGCAGTGTCCTTATTCCAGAACAGTGGCACTAGCTTTCTTTACAAGTTTTGCAGATTGTGGGGAGAGTGTGACAGCTAAGAGTTAATGTTTAGGCGCTTAGACTAAAGAAGGGGTCCTCAAACTTTTTAAACAGGGGGCCGGTTCACTGTCCCTCAGACGCTGTCGGGGGCCGGACTATTGTTTGGAAAAAAACAGCGGGGGAGTCGCCCACCTCGCTGATGCTGCCGTCCCCCTCCCTAGCCCGGCCGCGCAGTCCAGAAAGCGTGGCCAGAAGGGACTGAAGGACCTTTGCCGCACCCAGGCTCTGGCCGGGGCGCGGATTAAGTGGCAGGAAGTCACTGCGGCTGCTTGGTTTCCCCCTGGCGGGGCGGGGAGTTCTGTAAATACCCGTGGGCTGCTTTGAGGACCCTGACGGGCCGTATCCGACCCGCGGGCCGTAGTTTGAGGACCCCTGGGCTAAAGCTTGTACTACTTTAATATTGACACTGGTCAAATACCGGAGGAATGATGTGTTTTCAAGGACATACCTGTCCATAATGTAAAAATAATCCTTTGTTTGCTTTTCAGTGTTTGCATGTTTTAAGGTCTAGCCAGGATACAGCATACCAGCAAGGAGTACACTACTGATAGTAGACAGTCTGTTGTGATGTTAACTTGCAGCTTGTGGTCTGAAATTTGCTATCAGTTAAATAAAATACACATGAATATAAAATTTCAGAATAAAAGAACCAAATGAATAGGTCACCAAACATATTTTCTTAGGTAACAGCTTGGCCAGTTCTGTTGGAATTTGTTGTGTAACATTTTAAATTTATTAATGACCATATTTGAGAAGTGATTTTGGGTTGCAACAACTAATAAATATTAGCTTAATGTCTGCCTTTTTAGCCAATAGCTTTAGCTTCTGATTTTAAAAGCTTTTTTGAGTTATGCTGAAGTATGCTACAGCAGTACGCTAAAATGAGAATTTTTACATGCTTTGAATTTTCCTGTTTTTTTCCAACTATGCTTAGAGATTCTGTTGAGTTATTCATAAAATTAAATGGTTATTTTAGACCTTCAGGTTTGTTTCACCTCTGAGTCCTTGGGGTTAGTAAGAATGAATTGTTTTTTGTGAACGGTGTATGTCTAGTAAGTAAACTTCAGAAGAACTTATTTGGAAATAACATAGCAGACGAGCTATAATTTACCCTTATAGGTTATGAAATTTCAGAGGGGCCTCAGCGTAAGACAGTGAACCACAAAAGATAATTTATAAATAATTGACAGCCTTTTAAAGTATTCTTTTAATCTGTTACCATCATTCTCTTACATTTGGTATTTTTCTCACATTCCCTCTTTAACTACAAATCCCCTGCACTGCTCTCCCAAAGCAAAAATTTCTCTATTGGGTTTTCAGTTTCATACATTACTTTCTCAGTGTACATATCTGGTAAGAGAACCTTTTATAGAAAGTCAGAGGCAACTGGGGTACCAAATAGTAAGACTTAGGTAAATGCCACATCTGTGTCAGTGTTCTATCTGGACATACATTTCTGGACACAATCTGTAAATGTATGTGCTTACAGAGTTTACTGAAAAGTTGCGGCAGCAACATCCCATTCAGTGTTTTTTGCTCAGGAAGATCATGTAATGGGTACTGGACATGTGGCCAAAAATAGCAAAGTTTTGTCATGTTTTTAAGAACCTGGGCTATGGCAGGGCATATGCAGATGGACACTGGGGTCTTGGGGAAAATAAAGACTTCAGAAAGAGCTATGGCCAGTATCATAAGAGATAAGAGATGTGAGATCCATCTGGCCAAGAGTGAAACTTCTTAAGAATATAGTTACTTATTGCTAAGCGCTTCCTAATAAATATTGATTTACAGCTGCTTTATATGTCTGTGAAACTGTCAGTTATAATTACTCAAAATGTTTAGTTTATAAATGTTTACCGAAAGTCTAGTTGAGATATGAGTATGAACCAGGCCAATGAAAACATTAATTCTTCTGCTTTTCAGGAGAAGATTTTGCTGTTGTGCAGCAGGAAATCATTATGATGAAAGACTGTAAACATCCAAACATTGTTGCTTATTTTGGCAGCTATCTCAGGTACAGTTTGTTTCTTTTGCTCATTTAAAAATGACTATCTCTGTGTAAAGGACAGCTCTATAAGGTGACTTAGGCAACACATAATTTACCAAATAATTATTACCAACTTGTATATTATTTTTCTCATTTACCTTAAAATCTGTTCTGTTTATTACAATATCTCTTTATAAAGTTTCTCTTAGCAAAATCTTTCAGTGACCATGTAGTCATGTTTCCTTGGAAGTAAGTTGTTGTTGTTTAAAAGCTTTGAATTTAATACATAAATGGAAAACTAAGCAGCAATAGGACAAGAATGAAAAAAGACTCTGTATATAATATATTTTAAATATGTTTCAGTAAAATGTGTCGTAAATTTGCAAGACTTTGGGAAGTATTGCATAATATAGGTAGCACTCTCAGAAATGTTCTGGCTTAACTGGTGTTGACATGTAAAATTGTCTGAGAACTCAAAGTTTAATATTATGGGGAAATGAGGAGGAAAAAACAGGTTTTTTCCTTGCTTAAGGGTAGTAGTGCTATGTTAAGTTTTAAGGACAATTTCATACTGAAGTACCTAAGAGTGTAAACTGTGCAGCCTTTAGGAAGTGATTTGTAATTTGTATTTGTTTTGAAATCTAAAAATGGATATTTTAGTTCTTTTGTCTTTGCTTTTCTCTCTTGAGCTGCAGAGTCGTTTAGGACAGTTAATGTGGTAAATCTAAATTGACCTGTCTCATTACTCTTTTGTGTAGTTCCTTTTGTAAGGTATTATGCTTACTTGCTGGAATATGAGTAAACTCATATTCCATACAAAGTCTCAGTATTGAGAAAATTGATAGGTAGTTTCTAATAACATTTGCTACTATAATTATTCTTAATACATCCTGACAAATGTTTTATGCTAGAATATCAATTGCTTGATATTCAAGGACTAGAACTTTTAATGCTGGATTTTGGGAATCGAATATTTTTATAACTTTAGACATATCATGCCGTATAATAAAAAGCTTTTAAAAGGCTCTGAAAAGTTGTGATGCTCTCTATGGCAGAGGCTTCTCATTCCTTTCAGGTATTTCAGGTATCTGCTGTAGCCAAAGCTCTTCAGTAATGTAGGCCAGGTGCATTTGTATTTGGGGTGGGAAGAGATAGGTGGTACTTCCACATGAAAAATCTTAGTACATGAAAGCCTTTCAATGAAAAATTACCATATTTGAAGCAGGAATAGATGACAAAATTTGGCTCTTATTTGGAATGCATATTGTGCTTTTAAAAATCCTTTCAAATTTGACCAAGTTACCTTCTGAAATACTGCTTTTACTGTTCTTTTACTTTCCTTCTAGATCAGCTAGAGTTTAGGAAATCCCAGTTACTGTCTCTTTCCTAGCCAGCAGTGCCTGGTTTGTATGTTTGCAGCTCTACAGAAGAGCTAACAAGCACGGTCTGGCTTGCTTGACAGTTGTTGAGCATTCCATGTTTTGCTCTGGGTTGAGCTGGGACAGGATGTTGAAATGGCAAGTGTAGAGTATTTTGTAATGCTCTTAGTGTCTGCGTAGTTGCAGCAAACTGAAATTGGACAAGTTGAGCGTGCCAAAACTTGGATTATGCTGCTGGGGAGGAGAGAAGGTCCTGGTGATAAATGCTAGAGGAGAAGGAGAGGTCTCATGTGAAAACTCAGCTGACTAGTGCTGTCTTCAGGACTTTCTTCTCCCTGCCTCTTGTATTTAGCATTTTAAATAGCCCTGGACCCTCACTGTTTTATTACTCCCTCCATGTTTTATCTGTTTTATCAAACCCTCCATGTTTTATCACTGGGGGTTCATTGCATCTTTCTCAGTATGAGTATCTTGTTGGCTTTTGTCTGATCAGTGAAAGTATTGCATACTGACAGATGTGATTCAGGTCAACAGAATCTGTGTTTTTAATTGTTTTATAGTTGTTTCAAAGGTCTGTAGTAGAGAAGCTGGTCATATTAGTACTTCACAGACATAGTGTGCAGCATGGAGGAAGTCTCCAAGAGCAAATGTATTTTCATGAATGAAGAGGAAAGCAAGCCATGACTAGTCTGTTAGATGAACACCATCTGCACTCTACACTGAGCAAGGCTGGGAGTATGTGATTGTGTACTGCTTGCATTATTCTGTATGCATATGCATGAAGGATCAAAGTCTGAAGACAGAATCAAGAAGCCACGCTATTCTGGCATCCCATGCCTGGAAGGATTAGTGTCTTGGCAGCCTGAGTGATTTTTTTTTTTATGCCGAGCTGGTCTGTGAACTGCATTATATGAAAGTTTGTGTGAGTGTGTCTGCAGAGTGTGTGTACATGTTAGGGACTTAATATTCCAAACTTGGAGTGTCAGCGCTTCACTTTTGAATGTTCACAGTTAACCTAAATTGTAACTTCCATTCTGTGCAGTACTAACAGGCTTTTTCTTGTGCCTGAACAGTCAATGCTTAATACCACCACATACCTCAAAGTCATGTTACAATTTTTTTTGACAATTTATGGAGTGACTACTCTGTTTAACAGCAGACGTGATCTCCTAAAGGCAGTATTTGGAAACTCCGTGTTAGGGTTTCTAAGCTTCTTAAATGGATGTTGTATATTCTGGAAGTTGTGTGGCTGAGGACCACATCTTGTTGCACCATCCTGCTTCCTCCCGACCTCAAAGCCTGCCTCAAAGCACCTTTTAGTATGTTAAGATGTCCTCCACTGCAGATAATGACTTTATTTGTACCTGTCTGCATTATTGGGAATGAAGTTGTGTCAACATTTTTCTTAATGTGTGACCTTAAGTCTAGCATGCTCTACAAACCTGAAACTCATGGCTGTAAACCTTTACAGAAGACAAATTTAGAAGAAGAAAATAAGTGAGGAATGGCAGAAGGGACGGCTGGGACTCTGCAGTGTTCTTGAAGTTACCCTGAACTGTTTTTCTCACATTCTGGGCAGAAGTTCATATGTGATGGTTTCATTTCTATTTCTTTGTGGAGGTGTGATTACTTGCGTTGTAGAAGCACTGGCAAATGCATCCAGTGGTCTTACCAGTTGCTTCTTTTAAGCTAGCCGTAGTGGGGATAGATTTCTTAGAATAATAAAAAGCTGTTTCTGATTACTTGTAAGATTTAATGTGAAAATAGCAAATACTATTGTTGGATTCAACTGTCTTTAAAATTTTTAGACTGAAGTAGTGCCTCTTCTCATGATGCTGTATTGGGGCTGGGGGTGCTTTTTCTTTAAAAAACCAAATTTCCTCTTGTCTCAGGGTATCAAAGTACAATTTTGTAGACCTGGAATTAAATTTTGGCAAAGGTACAAAATTTAGCACTCTCCCTTAGTGCTGTTATTTGGTCCTCTCCCCTTTCTTTGGTGTAGTGCTTCTCTTTTGTCTGGGCAACCAAATAGCTGTCTTTGAGGCCTCTCATTGTCTGACCTTTTGTTTCTGATGTATTTTTCAATGCTAAGAACAAGAATACCACCATCATCCTATATTTGGTACTTATCAGTGTATTGCTCCTCATGCTTTTCTTCTATTTATTTACAGATTTTTCAGACAGTTTGATTTCCACCTTGCTGTTAGCTTAGGTGTTGAGTTGCAGACACTAAATGGTACTGTTGATTCTGCCTCTTTTTTTTTTTTTTGCTGCACTCGCTGTATGCTGAGCAGATACAGACAGCTGTGCGTGCTGTTACTGTTGGTTACGTGGATCTTCACTTGTCTCAAAGCACTTAGGCACAGTAGTAAAAGGCTAGCTAGTGAATTAGAAATGCAGTATCTTCTTATGTTTTTTTTCTTTTCTATAGAGCTTTTCTGCACTGGGAAATTAATGCCCAGTAAGTGAAGGCATGAATTTACAGCACTTATCTACATGTCTCTTACTTCGCGGGTGCTCTGTTGCGGTTCAAAGGATGCTGCAGTTGGCATAAAACAGGATGTAGCCATATTGGAAATAGTGGTTTTCATGAGCCTAGTGCCTGCAAAAGGGTCCCTGTTCCAGTTCTGCATCATTGTGGGGAATACATAAGGGGCTTGCAGATGTCTGTCTCTTCAGTGCTGCTTTCTCACATTCTTCTGCTGCCGTTGCTCCTTCTGTTTTCTTTCACAGGTAGTTATGTTGCTTCTGTGTCTGACTTTGATCAGTTATTTCAGTGGAAAGCCTTCGTATTATTTCAAGCAATGCTTTAATTAACCCCTAGAAATGTTTGGAGTTAACAGGGACTTCCCTTGCCTAAAATCTCTGTAATGCCTGAATACTTTTCCCACCACTAGAGGAAGCAACTGGGGCATAGCTTTGAGGACCATGTGGACTATGGACTTAAAAGGGAAGGAGATCCATGAAACACAGTTCTTCCTTCGAACAGCTGCAGCTGTTACCTCCTGGTGAGAAATACTTGCAATTTGCAGCTCAGGGGATAAGCTCAGCACTTAGGCCATTGCCTTGCAAAACACTTACATTGCCTACAGGAGTGTCCCAGCTGTTTTAACAGAGACTTATGAATGCAAGAAACCCAAGGCCAAAGGTCCTGGGCAAGCTGTGGAACAATCATCAGTCTTTCCTGTGGTTTTCCTGTGTCCCAATCTGGCCTAAGGTGGTTGTATGTGATTTAATTTTTTTCTTCCCTATGTATTTTGATGGCCAGGAATGACTAGGCAAGTCCCTGATTACATGCTCTCCAAAATGCCTTTACGCAGCCACGCTTGCTACATCTGTCTTAGCAGTAAAAATTACTAAATGAAAATAGAATTTAGTATCCATAATAGAAGATACCTTTGAATCTTTCATCTCATTGCCTGTTCTTGGAAATCACTGTTTATGGAGGTGTAGTGAGTCAAACTGAATTGATTTGCTTAGTAAGAGGAATCTAAAGAACTTCTCTCTGACCCTTGCCACCAAAAATATCCATAGGTGTTTTTCAGGGAAAATACTTAATCTGAGAAGGCACTTTAGCCACAGCATGGGCTCCACTCTGCCTAGTTTTGCTTAAAGCTCTAGTTTAACTCCATTTGTTGTGAAAGAAATTGAGTTGAGAGATATTCCTAGGGCTTTTTGGTTTCAGTTTGGTTTTGCAGTGGTTTTGTTGTTGTGGTTTTTTTTGTCTTAATTCCTCTGCTCTGAAAAAAAGTGCAAGAGAAGTGAAAATGAGGAAGAAATAAGAACCCACATCTGTTTTTGTATCTACTGTCAGTAAAAATACGTTTTGCTTTCACGGTAGATCTTGGAACAGAAATCAATGTGCACGTTTCACCTATACCATTTCTATTACTCCAATAAACCCTGGAATATTCTTGATATTTCATTAATTACTGTTTTGACAGTGAAGTATCACATGAAGATTAAATCATATTCATTATTTGACGTGCACATTTCATCATACAGAGCTTGTTATGTTGTACTTTTCAATGTTTGAGTTCTCTGACTTATCTTTTATAGGTGCTTTTTTCAAACCTGACAGCTAATGAATGACTTTGTTCACTTTTTAGACGAGACAAGCTATGGATTTGCATGGAGTTTTGCGGAGGTGGCTCTCTACAGGATATTTATCATGGTATGTAAAGACTTAATTCTTTAAAGTCTGAGTAAAGCTTATTTTCAAAAAAAGGCAATGATTACAGTGTTTCAGGATCAGAGAGGAGGATTCCTAAATTTAGTATCAATAATAGTCTGGTGAATGTCAGTTTTAGTTTATGTATTGACATAATCGGTTTATTTGTTTTTTTAAAACAAAATTAGCTATAGTGGGATTTTTTTGATGAGCAAAAATTATTTCCTTCAGTAGCTCATACACCCATTGCTACTTTTCAAAGGCTGTAAAACTGTAGACAATACTGTATTGTAAAAAATAAATGTGTATCCTAATGTGCTGTCTTCTTACCCATTTTGTTTCTGAGCTTTTGGACTTTGCTTTAGTATAATCTATACCACTGCCTACAGATAGCTAGATAAGTGGATTGATTATCATGGATGCTCTTGTCCTTTGTAAATGATGATCGTTTGTATAGCAGTAGTGCTATGAGGGTCTTTTAATTTATTTAGTTGTTTGTTTGTTGGATGCTTAGATGCAACGAGTAAGTAGCCAAAGAAACAAAGGGCATTTATGTATCTATTGTATAAAGAGAGCATTGGTCAAGTGATTACTAGTTTTCAAGAGACAAAATAAGTTTTGAGGGATTTTACTGCCCTTGAATTAAGACCTGCTTAGGAAAAGAGTATGCTGTAAGTGACAAGTGGCTCTGTGGTTCTCAGGTGATGTTTTTCAAACAGGAGATACACCCATATTCTAAATTGTGAAGATTTTTACATGTTACGATCTTTACATCCTTCTCTTATGAACGAATAGCTTGTGTACCTTTTTAGGTTTAATTTGGGTGCAATTAAGGCAATGCATCAATTCACAAGTTCACACCATGCTCATGGCATAGTCATTGAGCACGGCCTCGTTGATCCTTTACATCTCTGCTAGTGTTGATAAAAGCATTGTGTCTAATAGGCATGTTACCTGGAACACCGGTAGAATACGAAATGAGCTCGTGCCACATAAAAGCCTGAATAGGTGTTGTCCAGGAACAGTTTCCTGTTGGAGCTGATTTTTGATTTCTCTGCCAGTAGAGTGGAAGGTTCTCTTCTGAACTTGTGTTCCAAAGGGTTTTATTCCAATGAAGCTATAGGCATCTATAATCATAAGTCATTTAAGTTAATTGGAATTAAATTATTGAGATAAACATACATGCCTAGAAATATGTACTCTGGCTGCTAATATATTTAGTTTTATGTGGATTTGGAGCTTGTCTTTCAGAAAAAGGAAGATGGATCTAGACCTGTTTTGAAGATGTATATTGCATGACACTGATTTATGTTATGATTGTGGGTTTTGTAGAAGCTAAGCAGTTAGGTGCTTAAATCTTGTTTTGTTTTTAATTCCCTACTCCTTCAGTTTCCTTTAAGAAACCCCATCCAATTTTTCTATTTTTTTTTTTCTGCAAAACCTGAGAAGCTTGCAGTGAGGACTGTGTTTCCTGGTCTGAAAACCCTTTAATTTCAGGATTGAAGTCTAGTGACTGGGAGCAAGTCACAGGCCATTCCTTGCTTGCTGTTCAGTGTTTGGTTTACGGATTTGTTCAGAATTTAATCATTTTCCTTTAAGAGACTTGGGTGAAGTGAGACCCTGGAGGGAGAGGAAGACGACTCCTTCCCTTGGGAAGCTACTGAGAGTTCAGAGGGAGAGTTTGAGAAGACACATGGTTTGGCAGGCCTAGGAGCAGCAGTGCTGGTAGCTTATGCAGAAAAGGGTTGAGAAACAGCAGAGAACAGATCATGTGGCTGCAGGGAGGAGAGAGCAGGTTTCAAAGTGTAGGAGGAACTTCCTAGGGCTCAAATGGGACTGAGTGGAATTTACTGTAGCTCTGAGTCACTGGGTTGGAAGTCCAGCCCTGCACAGAGGGACACAATGAGTTTGTGCAGGGGAAAGAGTCGTGCTTAAATTGCCGCTTGTTTCTATTTTCTCTTAATGACTTTGAGATTTATATATGGAGGGAGGTAGTTTCCATTCCAAGAGGACTAGATATTTTTGAGTTTAAAAAATGTTTGGTGGTCTTTGGAACCCTCAATCTAGGGGAAAGCCTAAGCACATTTACATTGAGACTTCTAGTGTAAGATCACATCAGTATGAATGGGAGTAATTGAGATGTGGGTTTAGAATGGGCAGTATCTTACCTGATTTTGAGAAATTTTTTTTTTTTTTTTCCCTTCCATTTCAGTGACTGGACCACTTTCAGAGCAGCAGATTGCCTATGTTAGCAGAGAAACACTACAGGTAGTGTGTTCTCAGGTTCCTGTGGTTGACTTTTAATGTAAAAGTATTAAACACTGAAACTGAAAGCTACAAATATGTGTGATGGCATGGAAGTTCAGTGTTTGGATGGCTTAGTATTTTTCTCAGACTTTTGAGGAAGTCCTGCATTATAGCCTGGAACTGATATGTATAACTGTGTAACCTCAAATTATCTTGGATCATTTGAAGAAAACTGTCAACAATTTTCTCTGCTGTGTTTTGTTTTGTTTGTTTGTTTTTTTAAGGAAGAAAGCAGCGTATTTGTGGTGCAAATTAGTTATTGCAAGTTTGAAGGAAAATTCAAATACTCAGTTTTGCATATCTGATAGTTGATCTGTGCCAGTAAGAAAAAAAAAATGCCTCTGTACTTGAGATGTTCAAGTCAAGGTCACCAGCTCCTCCTCATGGGTATGCTAGCTTTCATTTTCCTTTCCTAAATTAAAGATTCAGTTCACCAATAAAACTTAGAAACATTTTTGGTGGGTGTCTTGCTTTCATGTGAGAGAGTAGTTCTTTGCTTCTAGTGAATGCAGATCTGTTGAATGCCATCAGTTGAGAGCTGCTGCCTTTCTCAAACATTCTCTCAAGATACTTCTGTCGCTGAGCCAGCTCCTTTTCAGGCCACTTCCCATCTCCCTGTTCTATGCTAGAGACTGTTGGCTTCTGAGTTACAGGAAATGGCTTTTTTTTCCTTACAGTGCAGTCTTATGTGACATCTGAGAGTCTTTGGGTTTTTGAAACTTTTAAACCCTTTTGTTCTTACAGAATCATAAAATGATTGGAAGGGACCTTTAAAGGTTATCTATTCTAATCCAGTGAGCCCCGTCCAACCTGACCTTGAATGTTTCTGGGGATGGGGCATCTACAACCTTTGTGGGCAACCTGTGCTTGTGTTTCATCACCCTCCCTTTAAAAAAATATCTTCCTTAGGTCTAGTTTAAATGTACCGTCTTTCAGTTTAAAACTATTCCTATCACTACAGGTCCTACTAAAAAGTTTGTCCCTATCTTTCTTCTAGGACCCTTTTAGGTATTGAAAGACTGCAATGAGGTCTTCCTGGAACCTTCTGTTCTCCAGGCTAAACAACCTCAACTCTCTCAGCCTTTCCTCATAAGAAAGATGTTCCAGCCCTCTGAACATTTTTGAGGCCATCTGGATGCAGGCAACAGGTCCATGTCTTTGCTGTGCTGGAGACTCTGAGGGTGGATGCAGTACTCCAGGTGGAGTCTCTCCAGAGCAGAGAAGCAGGATTGCCTCCCTTGACCTGCTGGCCCCACTTCGTTTGACACAGCACTGAGTGGGATTGTCCTTCTGGGCTGTGAGTGCACATTGCTGGCTCATGTCCAGTTTTTCATCCACCAGTAACCCCCAAGTCCTTCTTCACGAGGCTGCTCTCAAACCCATCATCTCTAGATTGATTCTGTGGCTTGCCCTGACCCAGGTGCAGGACCTTCCACTTGGCCTTGTTGAACCTCATGAGGTTCCCATGGGCCTACTTGAGCTTGTTCAGGTCATTCTGAATGGCATCTTATCCTTCAGGCTTGTCAACAGCTTAGTGTCATACGCAAATTTGCTGATGACGCATTTGATCCCACTGTCTATTTCCCAGCAGACCCTTGAGGGACTCTGCTTGTCACTCATGTCCATCCAGACATTGAGCTGTTGATTACTACTGCCTGGATCTGACCTGTCCAGCCAATTCCTTATGAACTAATTAGTTCATCCATCAAATCCATAATCTTCTTGAAGTATGGAGGAGAGTTTCAGTAGTCTAGACTGGAGTTATGAAATCATTATTTGTGTGGGAAGATTTCTTGGTTAATACGTATAAATTGCTTGTGAGAAGGAAGTTTGCAAAACTTCAAATGTATTTTCTAAGTGTTATCCATGGACCCATTTTTGTGTATTTTAAAGTTTTCTGTAAATACATGCTTATAACACTCTGACTAAATATAACATGTATAAACATGTAACATGTTTAATATAACATGTATAAATATAAACATAGTTTCTCATATCTTGTTGTAGCTTATGATGCAGCAGTCACTTATCCTAGTAAAAAGCCTGAGAATATAGGCCATTTGTCCGATGTTAATATTGCCATCAGTTTCCATGAATTGAGAGTTTCACTTGAATGTCTAAAGTTAGCGTTCAGTCTCCATATTTAATCCAATTAAATGGTCTGTTT
>JAVSBS010010518.1:17599-28014 GCA_033124195.1 Coracias cyanogaster
GAAGTCCATAACCAGGTAAGTCATGAAAAAACGAAACCATTTCAGGACTCTGCTCTTTGCAAGTTACTCCATATTTAATCCAATTAAATGGTCTGTTTTAAAAAAAATACTCATTTTGTTTGGAATCAATGAGACTGATTCTGAAAATATAGGGCCTTTAAAGTACCTGCCTCCATGCATGCAGTTTTGAAAATGGTGACCTTAAATTCTTTTAGGGCAGTGGTGAATATGAGTAAGTTTTCGGGGGCTTTCTGTGCTGGCAGCTATTCTTCCACCTAATGCTACTTGTTGCAACTGTCAGGTAGATGCTTTAATTAAGCTCTACCAAAAGCAAATCAAGACTGGTTTTTGGGTCTGAGTTCATTCCTGCAGTGAGGACTCTGAAAAACATTGGACCAACTGGGTATTGTTGATCTTTCCCCCAGAGGAACATGTTAAAACATCTGTGAGTTGTTTTTGTTAGGTTTTTTTTTCTTTAGTTTATTTAAGGAGTTGAATTTTGT
This sequence comes from Coracias cyanogaster, assembly GCA_033124195.1. Lineage (NCBI taxonomy): Eukaryota > Metazoa > Chordata > Aves > Coraciiformes > Coraciidae > Coracias > Coracias cyanogaster. Next base: position 18,103 of record JAVSBS010010518.1, read on the forward strand.
AACTGATTAGCACTTCAGCTACATTGCATTCAGGTTCTCATGAACGGACAAAAAACTACCCCAAAACTGTATCTTCAGTGCAGTCTATCTGTATACTGTTGTTCACTTCAATATCTCAAGTACTAAATAATGGTAATTGTTTCCTCATTTTTTTCCTGTTGGTTTATTTAGGACTATCCATGAAAATCCTGATAACTGGAAGCAATCCTAATTTAATACTGCAGTTAACTCCATGATATCTTTCAAAAAAGTTCTATCTTTACATAGGTATCTCATGTGAAAATGTAATCTTCATGAAGGTTCATGACTGCAGAGCAAGGAAGATGTTTGTATGTCATTTTACCCCAGAAGAGAATTTTAGAGATAAGCCTGGAGTGTAAAAAGTGTGACTTATCGTGCAGGGATTTGGATTCATAGAATTCTTCCAGAACTTAGTTTCTAACTCATGTTGAGTCCTAAAGTGCTTTGGTACTGTCATTGAAACCCAGAAGGACAGCCTTCTGCAGAAATCCGCAAATTAGGGTTGAACTCCTGTGTTAGACTCAAAGCGCTGCCTGCTAGCGTGCTTCTAGACTTAACTGATGTAATGATATAGGAGATAAGTACACTAGGTATCCAGTGATCTGACTGCTGAATAGAACCATAGAATGGTTTAGGTTGGAAGGGACCTTAAAGGTCATCTAGCTCCAACCCCTCTTCTTGAGCAGGGATACGTTCCACTAGACCAGGTCACTCAAAGCCCAATCCAACCTGGTCTTGAACGCCTCCAGTGATGGAGCATCCACATCTTCTCTGGGGATCCTGTTCCAGTGTCTCAGCACCCTCATAGTGAAGACTGTTAGACAATTTAAAAGTAATTCACTTACTTTAAAATATGACAGTTACCATATCCAGAAGGAAACTTGGTTGGGGAATGTCACCACATCACAACAGATATGGTGACTGGTATTCTTTCCACCTTTCCTATGTTTTAGATACTATACTACTACACATACTGAATTTGCAAATGCAGTTCAGATACACTGAAATACAAGAATGTTCTTCAGTCATGAGTAATTTAGATGATTAAATTGAATCCTAAGTATGTCTAGTAATTAAGTAAGAAATGTATATAAAAAGGAAAATATTGGACTAAATTACTATCTCTATTTTATGCAGGGACTATATTATCTTCACAGTAAAGGAAAAATGCACAGAGATATAAAGGTAGGTAAAAGCTGCAGGTAATTTTGGTGTTTTTAAAATAGGTTACATCACCTCTGATGGTTCTTAACTATTCTGTATCAATTTTGGGGATATTTTAAAGTATGCAGCATTTTCCTGTCTGTGTTAGAGTGAAATAAAATCTCTACCCAGCAGAAGAAAACCTGCTTTAAAATGCATGCATGGAAATATGTAAATCTTCTTTTCAGGTCGGTCTCTTGACTCTTGAATTATGTTTGCTTCCCTTCATAGCTAAGTTATGTATTTAGTGTATCTGTCCCGTTACACTTGAAAGGTGGGGAAGGTCAAGAGCATATTAAGTAGACTGTTATGGTATTTATGAAGCTCCATTTGTAAGGCTCACTACCTATATTTGTGTGACATTTACCAAAGTAGGCTGTATTTTACTGCAGACATGACTTTTCCTTCATGAAAAGGCTTTGTGAAAAGCTCCAATCTGTAAAAACATACGTTTCCGGAGGCCCATTTCTGTGTTGCCTTTCCATCTTGTTTATGGGCAATGCTGACATTTGGAGCTATGTTTAGCCAGCTCAGGCTTCACTCAAATCGATCTGTACCTTCAGATCAGATCTGTTCTCAGTCCTTTGTGTTGTAATTTTATGGTACCAATTACTGCCAGGTTAGTTTAGATTATTGAACTGAAGTGAGTGGTATGTATAGCCACACAAAAGCAAACTCTTAAATCTAGCACTAACAGAATTGCTGTTGAGTAAGGATGGAAGTAGTTTTGCTGAATACTTGAATATGAAGGCAGGTCCTTAAGACTGTGATTATAATTATAGCTCTCAAACAAGACAAAACCGGTTCCTACATATGAAAATACAGTTACTTCTGCTTTGACCTTTAGAGTTGCTATTTCCTTTCAGTCAGTGTAAATAGAAAAAGACAAGAATTTATCAGCCTAGGCAAATCATCTTATTCTGATTTTTGAGAGGGTTTTTGTATAAAATGGAAACTCCATAGGCTAGTACTACTCCATAGTACCATAGGCTAAAGAGTACTAAACTAAAAAATTAATGAGAAACCCTGTGTATCCAAGTTTCTTTATATAACAGAATGGCCACTTGCTCATTTCCTGAACATCACCATGGTAAGGCTGCAGATTCCTTAATCCTGGGTTTGTTTTTGGCCCCTAGTTTGCCATAAAATCTCACATAATGCTGTTTGTTTTTTTAAATATGGTATCAGTATCAGAGGAATCTGTTTTAATTCAAGTGTGCTTTTTTTTTAAGGGAGCTAACATTCTTTTAACAGATAATGGACATGTAAAATTAGGTGAGTTAATGCAATTTACTGTTAATAATTTTTCATGTGCTCTAAAAAGCAGTCTTCTGTATTTTGTTTAATGGTGTAATGGTGTATGTTAGGAATTAGTGAATTGTCAGAATTCTTTTTCACTTCCTGGTAATACGTAACTGCACCATCTAATTAGTGTCTGAAGTAGTAACTGGAGTAATTTTGGAACACTGAGTTGAAAGACTTTCTGATGTTGTAACAGAGAGGTAAAAATAAAGTCACAGTTTTAATAAATATTTGATAAAATGTACTATCCACAGTGCTTAAGTGTGAGATGTATCTTGAAAGGTTCTTTGAATGAATCTCTTGGATAATACTAAATTATATATTTTCTCATATTAAGACAATGCATGTAACTATTAGGACTTCTGCGCTAACCTGTTCTTTCTTGTGTTGATGGAGGACATGTTTGTGTGCAGCCTGCACATTTGGCAGGCAACTGTGTGGAGATGACCTACTGACAATATCTGAGATATACCAAGTTTCCATTATTTGCTTTTGTTGTTTATTTTTCTTTTAATATTTCCAGTGTAGTTAAGAAACTCTTAACAGTGGGGAAACCAAACTTTTGCTCGTTAACAATAACATCAAATCAGTTATTAACTGTAGTTTTATTTTTGCTTTTTTAATAGCTGATTTTGGAGTATCTGCACAGATAACAGCCACAATTGCTAAAAGGAAATCATTCATTGGCACCCCATATTGGTAACTGTTTTATTTGGCCATTAATATAATAGTAACATATATAATACTGTTGAAAAATTGTGATAAAAGCATGCTATGTCATTTTCTGGGTAGACTAGTAGACTCAGGCTCTGTCAGACCTTCTAGTGATCATATCGGTATTACTTACGCTAAATTCTGAATTAACTGAATATTGGCGAAAACGCCCTGAAAAATTGCAGTGCTCTCTGTGTGCTGCTATCACTGTTGACTAACATATCTCAGTTTAGTCAAACTTTAAATCTGTCATCAATTTTGCTTAGTTTTAACTTTGATTTTAAAGTTGTGGGGATTTTTTTACCTGATTCTTCCATTTTGGTGTTTTACATTTTTTGTCTCCCTTCCATTCTAGATAGATCTTTTCCGTAACTCTCCAGTTGACAATGAGCTTTGTTTCTTTCCACTAATTCATTTACCACTTGTGAAATGTTTCCTCTAAACAATTTTTTTTCCACTTATTTGCCTAAACTGACTGAATTCAAATATACATTTCTATTCTGTCTCTTCTCTATCTTTATTCTTCCCTGAGTAAACAAGTTTGCTTAATTTATCTTTTTTAAAGTTCAGCATTTTATTTTCTCCTCTTACTGGATGTGCTTGTTCCCTTTTTGCCTTGCAGTAAATGACACATATTCTTCACTGTAAAATAGCACTTTTGTTGTATGTTTCAAAGAAAGATACTAATTCTGTTGTCTGTCAGCATAGTAAGCACAAGATAAAAATTTTTTATAATGAAAAAAAACCCTGCATTCAAGTATCCAGCCTTGAAATAGTCAAGCACATAATTTTTTTAACCAGTCTCCTGCAGTGTAAGTCACACCAAGGCATGGATTCACTTCCCTTTCAGAATAACACAAACACCCATCCGTCATGATTGTGTAGTTCATTTGTGCCTCTCTTTCCAAAGATGTCTGGGTGACTTTAGTCCTGGCCTGTAGCACTGTGTAACTTTCAAATTGTACCAGGCTTCTCAAATTACATGTCATAACCCTAAACAATCTTGAAAGTATTAGATAGGTTAAATGCTGATTACAAGCATCAGTTTTTCCTTGCAACACTTCTTAGATATTTGAGAGGAAAAGCAAAAAAGCAAAATAGTTGACATCACAGAGAAGAACATTTAGCTGGAAATAGGCAGTGTCAAGATTTTAGTTATTATTAGAGGTGTATGGGCAGGTAAGGCTATGGTGCTTGGATGAGAGAGAAATGAAGGGCAAAACTGCTGTGTATCGTCTTTAGTTCTAGCAACCCTGTTACTTACCCTTGTGCTCCTCCTCCATGTCTTTCTAAAGTTAACCCATGTTCCCCCTCTACCTGGTTAACTACGTCCTTTTTGATTGAAAGTGGTTGGGGCTTTTTTATGAACTCTCAAAGAAATTTATGTACATAGAGTTTAACTATGCAAACTTGAAATAAGTTATGCCACCAAACCTGATGATGTTTTCAGATCTACAGAGAAGGATGTATGTGTTTAACTAATGCATCATTTGAGATGCTATCTGCTGCTTTACTGGAGCACTCACTAAGTGGCATTACCTATATTGATTACATCTCCAGTTCCACTGCTGCTTTTCAGGTGATCTGAACTAATAAATTTCAATGCTAAAAATATTAATGTCTTTGCTGTCTAATATGACTATGTAGGACAATCAAATCTGTAATGCACTTTGGCTGTTGAAAACATGTGACAATGCCTAGTGAATACTTTTCTTTAGGTATTCCTATTTATATCGGTTACATTTGTTAATTTTTGCCAAATGAGCATGTGAAACTATTTTGTTAACTTAAATGAGGTCTTCTGACATTAGGGTAAGGCGGACTACAAACAAGGAGTGCTCTGTGCAGAGTTGACAATGTCTCATGCTTTCAGGATACAAGAAAGCTGATATTTTGTAATTTTTTTTTAATTATAGTCATCATCAAAGTCAGATGATCACTTTCTGGGGCATTGTGTGAATTTGGATATTATTTGAATTTTACTGTAGTTAAATAATTATACCTTAGGCTCTTTGATTGTTGAGTGGTAGCTATGTGACTGCAGAAAAGTCTGAGACAGATTGGTTTTACCCACTTACTGCTTAAAAAGCTGTTTTGGAAACTGCCTGTTAATTACTAGAAGGTGATTGAAAAAACTTCATGTATACATTACATAACTTTTTACACACACTATATATATCCACATGTATAAATGTATATGCTGTGAGCTTGATTGAGAGCTTTAGATAAAATAGTAAAATGCTTTGTACAGAAAAATGTTTGATTTGTGGTGAGAAGTTTATCTAAAAATATCTTTTACCTTTTAGGATGGCGCCAGAAGTTGCTGCAGTAGAAAGAAAAGGTGGCTATAACCAGCTATGTGATCTGTGGGCAGTTGGGATAACTGCTATAGAGCTTGCTGAACTTCAACCTCCAATGTTTGACCTACATCCAATGAGGTTAGTAAGGGGTTAAAGCTTGATATGTAAATACAGCTTCTAAAATAATCCATTTGGAATAGTGCCTGTGTGTGCTTGTGGTACTGCAAGGGTATTGGGTTGGAAATATATACATGATACAAAATGTACCAGGTAGAAATTGTAACAACTCATATTGGTGTGTAAGTGTATAGTGTCCTGGTAGCCTGTCTTAAACTGATGGATTTCTTCCTGACAACTGAACAATGCGTTTAATAATTAATCTCATAGATGTATGGCAATGTAAACCACAGAACTACTGTTGGCTTTTTTCAGAGCACTTTTTCTAATGACAAAAAGCAACTTCCAGCCTCCTAAATTAAAGGACAAAATGAAATGGTAAGAACTTTTCTGTTTCAGTAGATAATGGTCATGTATTTCACTGGGAAATTGATTCTAATGTTTACCACTTCATTTTACAGGTCTAATAGTTTCCATCATTTTGTGAAAATGGCGCTTACAAAAAATCCTAAAAAGAGACCTACAGCTGAAAAGTTACTACAGGTATAAACTTATGTATTGGATTTTTCTAAGTTATAAAATTAAAATATGCTTAATCTGAGTCGTTGGAATTTTAATATGGTTTTTTTCCTGTCTTTCAGCATCCTTTTGTTACCCAGCCATTAAATCGAAGTCTTGCTATTGAACTTCTGGATAAAATGAATAATCCTGATCATTCCACATACCATTATTTTGATGATGATGATCCTGAGGTAGGAATGTTTTAATCATGGAATCAGATTAAGTTTTTGTTTGCTGACAAAACTAAATTGTTATGATTTACTGAGCCACAGAATGTTTTGTGATCTGGGAATAGTATCAAGAGTTGCTTTTAGTTGTGGTTGTGCTGCTCTGTTACATGTACAGGCACTTAGCAAAATTTATTATATTTGAGGGAGAGAAGCTCAAAGAGAAAGAGATGTAAACTCTTCAAAATTTGTTTAAGATTGTCATTCAACAATTTTGCAACAGTAGTTGTGGACTACTTTTCCAGTCCTGAGTTATGTCATGCTTTCTGTTTCCGTTCTTCTGCAAAGAAAGCATTCATACAAATAATTTTGTACCTCTGTAGAACTTGGTCTTTTCTTCCTTTCTTTGTTCTGAGAAGATGAGAATGATCCTGTAGTTGGTTTTGTTCAATGGTTTGCTACGTGTTTCTTGCAGATTACATTTTCTATCTTAGAATACTCTGGAACTTGATTTCACTTACAGTTTTGTCAAAGTGTCTGTTTTTTCTGCTTTAACAACTGGGAAAAAATAGCATGCCTGTGTAAGATGATAAACAGTGTAGGACTGAAGTGTTTCATAAATAAGAGAAAACAGATATACTTTATCCTGTCTTCATACTTAACTGTCTGTTGGTGAAGACTTTACAGATGTTTACAGTTCACTAGCTGATGATCCTCTTTTTTGGGGGAAAATAACCCTTTCGACACAAATACCATTGATGCGTTAATTGCATACTTGCGTTTTACTTTTTCTTTATGGATAAACTGATCTAAAAATGGCTTCAAAGGAAAATAAGCTTAAAAGAAGCAACTACTTGAAGATACTAATTTTCAAATTTTACAAATTAAATGAGCTTTTACCTTCTGGAACAGCAGAGACAAGTTGACATGCACCAGGTGTATCTTCCTTAGAAGTTGAAATACGTAAGTGTGGAAAGGAACCAAAGCAAAATAGATTATTTATTTTTATTTTTTTAAAAATTGTAGAGTGCAATGTTTATGTATTTCCTAAATGTGATAGAAGGAGGGGAAGGCATAAGGACTAAGTAGTCAGTACTTTTAAAAGTAATTGCAAGCAGTGGAGGACACTTAATAAATTTTTCTGTTAAAAAAATATTTAGGGAGGTTAAACACACAAGAAAACCCTTAATGTACTTCACTTTCATATCACTGTTAAGAGGAAGGTGTCTGATTCCTGATGGAGACAGCACTGAGGAGCCCTGATCTCCTCACTATAAGCTCTAAGGATCAGGCATCCTTTAGTTCTCTGCCTGTTCAGTGATGATAGAGAGCTCTGAGGCCTGTTATAGTGATATTTCTTTAGAAACTAGAAAACCAAAGCTTTTTATGAGCTGTTATAAGAAGGAAGGTAGCTGTTTTCAGGGTGCTTCCTGTGAGTGAGCTGCTCAGATCAGAATAGCTTGCCCTCCAATTCTTCCCAGCTTTCCTGAAAATTGTACTGAAACCCTGATATGTCATTTGCCCATGTCACTGGTGTATCTTTTCAGTATAAACTTTGACTTTTAGGCCACTCAGGTGGAGAATTTATCTTCTCTTCCTGTATAGAGTCTCTTCAGTACACATTTCATTGACACTTACTTGTAGCTTTCAAAATAGTGTTCACTCTTTTATGTCCCTTCTGACTTAGCATGAAGAAGGCTCTTCGGTTGTCTACTGTATTACTTACCATACTTCATTATGGGATAACTGATATCAGGTGAAAAAGCTGTGTCTTCCCTTGGGAGAAAATGTCACAGCAGTAATCAGAGAAAATGCATATTTTATAATTTATAAAGGAGCTAGAGTGGCTGACAGTATGGAGGACAAGCAAGCTGCGGGCATGTCTTTTGATGTGTATTTTTTTTTCAGATGTTAGTTCATTTGTTGTTTATCTAATGTTGCTGAGGGTTTCCTGCTTCATTCATGGGCTTTTGTGCTAGGCATAATATACTTCTCCGTCTGTTCATCACATGGCTCTGAGCTTTCCAGAGAGCTTCAAACACTTATCTGTAGTGCTGGGTCACTTTCATTGGGTAGACAACTTACATGTCTCTTCTCGTTTCTCCTGTAACCATGTTGCCAGATAATTTTCCATTGAGGTATTTAATCTACCTGCAACATGAGATTCATAGTGACACTTGGAAAAACATTTATTTTGTAATAAGCAAGTCTACAACCCACCTCTGTGAATAAAGCAGATGATAATGAATTGTATGATGCATCTTGAGCAAGATCTGTATTTCAGATTAAGAATCCTGCCACAGGCAAAGCAGTTTCTGGCATTAGGGTCTTTCCTATAGTAAGCCAAAGGGAGTAAGAGGCGTACATGCTCCTATCATACATAATTGAACTTGCTCCAATACCTGCCTATTCACAGAGGTAGCTGGAAACATTAATGTGAATTTGGGAATTGACCACTCATACTTGCGGCAATCATCTGAATGCATCCATCAAAAGCTGGAAGATGCAACATAATGTGGTACAAACAACTCTGGTGAGAATCTTGAGCTTCAGACCTGTTCTCCAGTTTGTTTGGAGTGTTGGTTGTTGAGGGGATGGTGGTTTTGGGGGTGTTTTCTCATGGTTTTTTTTTCTTGAAAGCTAGAGAGCTTTTCTGGCTATTAGTGGTCTTTGAAGGCAAGTCTACTGCCCACTGTGATAACAGCTCTTCACCTGGCCTACGCTGCTTTTATGGTGATGCTATCTGTTATTGCTTGTATAATCTGCAGAGTTGTTTGCGTGAGGTGGAGATTAAGATGTGAATTTGCCACCTCTTTGAGGAGTGTCATACTACATCTTTACATAATTCTAAACTCAGACAAAGGTGAAATGTTTAATGTGTAAAAACAAAATGAAAACCACACAATCAGATTATCTGGGTATAATCAGAAAGGTCTCCCCTTAATACAGTCATTCATTTGGTAGCAGTACCTGTAACTGACATTTAGAGTATTTTTCTCTACCCCAACTCAAGGGAGGACCTAATTTGGTTTCCCATTCGGTCAAAAACAGGATTTCCATTTGGGACTGTGCTTTTACTCCCTTAGAAGTAAACCTTTGCAGATGTTGGCAACTGACCCAGGGAAGCCGGAGGCAGGGGGGAGAGACCTGGCAGCCTCTCGAAAGAGAGTCCGAGAGGACCACGTGGCTGGGGGCGTTCCCAGGGAACCCACAGCAGATTTAAACGTGGCGAACCCGGAACCGTGGCTCAGACTGCCACAGCGAGACAGCTATAGCCATTTTGCTGTTTGGCGTGCGGCCAGCAGGGCGTGTGGGGGAAGGGCACGGGGGGGCAAAGGAAAAAGAAGAGAGGGGAAAAACAAACAAACAAACAAAACCTCAACAACACAAACCAAAAAACAACACAGCAATGGTTGTGACCAGGGCTAAACCTCCTGCAAAGAAGAACATGGTGACACAGACAGAGGTCCTGCGGGAGCATGTTGGTGTCCAGGTCTCCGGCTGCAAAGAGTGCCAGAGTCTGGCAC
>JAVSBS010010519.1:0-27095 GCA_033124195.1 Coracias cyanogaster
ACACCAGCCTCGCTACAACCTCCTTTTAGGTAGTTGTAGAGGGCAATGAGGTCTCCTCTCAGTCTCCTCTTCTCTATACTAAACAAGCCCAGTTCCCTCAGCCGCTCTTCACAAGACATGCTCTCCAGCCCTTTCACCAGCTTTGTTGCCCTTCTCTGCACCCGCTCCAGCACCTCAATTTCCTTCTTGTCCTGTGGGCACCAAAACTGGACACAGTGCTCAAGGTGTGGAAAAGGGAAAAGGCTGCAATGGGAGAGAGTCAGGCAACACCAGCCTTCTCCCAGCACAGGGAATACTGCCCTGTGGGAGGCAGAACATCAGCATGCTGAGGGATACCTGGATTCCTGGATATACCGCTCCTCCTTCCAGCCCTACTGAGTACAAGACACAGCAAGCCCATGAACTATTGAGCTTGTGTGCTGACCTCTGCACTTTGCAGCAGCCGCTACATACATTATTGATGCCACTGTCCGTGCCAAGAGCTGACCCTGCTCCCGGCCAGGGTCAAGGGCCGTTAATTATGCACTATGAACCAGCGCGAACTGGGTGAACACAGAAGCAGAGTAATTTGCTGTTGGGCCAGCGGTCAGATGCCCTGAAGATGGAGTGACTTGTGGCAACAGGAGCATGTTATACCCTCATCACACAGCGCGTATGAATAACCGGTGAAACGCTTGCCAGCATGGCCATCTCCATTCCACCTGGAATCTGATTCATCACCGTGAAAGCAACCGCAGCAGAAGTCGAGGGTATGAAAGGGAGTGTAGTCCCTTCCCAAACCTACCTGCCATCCCATTGCCACATTTGTTGGAGTCAGCCAGATTTATGCAAACAGAAGGAAGGCAATTAGCAGCTGATGTGAATGGTTCAGTGGAAAGTTATTATTTAAAAGCTAGTTAAGATAATTAGGGGGCAGTTTAATTAAAACATCAACTTAAACACGAAGCGAATGCAGTAGCTTTCAAGCCCAGCAGGATGCACAGCTAGATTCCCCTGGGAGCCTGCTAATCAGTGTTTGTAGTGACTGCGACTAATAAATAAAAATAATAATATTCCTGTAAGCCTTAGAAATATTAGGAGCTTGGTTCCTTTCTGTCCGGTGCATGCCCACTGCTCAATCCCTTCTGCATGCTCAGATAGTTTGAGTCAGAGCAGGATATTAGGAGGTTAGAAAGCTGTAGTAACAGCCTACATTTCTGAAGATCTTTGTTCCCATTTGTTCCAACTGTCCCTGACAGCAGAGAGAACACCACCGGAATTCCCAAGAACCACGGCAGTCAGCTGGCCATACGGCAGGTTCGCTGGTTTTTGCTGCTCGTCTGTTCTCGTACAAGGACCACCGCTATGAACAGGTTGTTTATGATCAGGAATCAAACAAAAGCCTTACTTTCTCTTATTCTGAACTCAGAAGTGATATATCCCTGGAAAAGCTGTTGCTAGCTTCAGAGTCCTGGTGCTCCGCTACGAGAGATACAGAAACCCACGCGGAACTGCAGCCCACCCCTGACGCTGTGCACCGGCTCTCCACGGACGCCTGCGCCAGACCTTGTTCCCTTTTAACAGCTGTGCAAAGCCCTTGCTGTAACATTGCAAGGGATCTGATCCTGATCGTGGTGACAATAGTGTTGATCAGAAGCATCTCTTGCTCTTTCACTCTGCACACTGCTCAGGCAACAATACCGAGAGTGACATGACCAGACAAAGGGGGAAAAGGTGAGAGCTGCAGCATTTGGAGGGGCATTCATCCATTTTAACAGCTAAAAGCAGGATTCTCCAGCAGCTACAGAAGGAGATGCTCCGTTTCACACAAGATAATTGCCAGGGCTGCCAACACAAGAAGAGAAGGTCTCTGCAGAAGAGATGGTGCTCAGCAGGGCCATGAGGAGCACAAGTGCCAATGTTTTTTCAGCTGAACGGAGCACAGCTGTGTTATCTAATTCCTGAGCTATAGATTCTGAGCTGCCCAAGGGGAGGGGAATGCATTAATTACTTATGAATCAATTGATCTGCTGCTATTTCAGGAACATCTATCTCCTGGCTCTGTAATAGAGATGATTCCCAAACAGCAGCTCCCTCACTTAACACAAGTCATCCCACACCCCTCCTCCCTGAAGAAGAGCAGGGCAAGGGCCTGCAGCACAGCGAACTTCCAGGATTCAGGGCAAACTCCTGCTGGGTACTGGCCTTGTCTGTTCTTCACCTTGTCCTTGTATCCCAGTTTACAGCAGCACAACGCAGTTGTGAGCTGTCACCGCTGGGAGTGAGACTGTGTTGCAACTACCTCACTGTGCTAAAAATAGTGAAAGAAGGTGAAAAGCAATGAAGAAATGGGTTCAGGGGCTGTTCCCCTTGGTGGGATATATTCCAGAGTGCCATTATTAAAATTACAGGGATGGAAGGTGATCTCTCCCTCTCTCTTTCTACTCACATCCATGGAAAAACATACTTCTGGTATGGTCAGAAGCAAGGACACAGACCTTCCCGTGGCAGCCAGCATGCATTACAGAAGTCCTCAGCTGTTTCCCACTCCATAGCATGGCAGACAGCCCTAGGACTGGGGAAAACAAAATGTATTTTATAATCTTTTTGCAGCCCTAGGACTGTTCTAATGCGTTTGGGCAGACCCTGCATTGGTCCCTTGCGTTTTCCATTGGCAAGAACGTTCTATTTCGAAATGCATAAGCCGGTACTTTTCCCATCAGAGTCCCCTGGGGCTTCCTCCTCGTTTCATCTCCCATATGACTCGCAAGTGCATTAAAGTGTTGAGATTGAAATGTCTAAAAAAAATTATGTAAACAGGATTCCTGGCATGCAGTAGATGACTCCGCTCAGTAATGAGCCTGGACCACTGTGACAGAGTAGGAAACCCCTCCTCAGGTTTGTATAGTCCCTCCCCATGCCACAGGTCAACCTGGCCGGTTGCTAGATTTTGTACAATACAGAGTATCTCATAAGGACAAAAGCATATATTTTTTCAGTTTCTCACCCTAGACCAGCTCCTCAGCAGCTGTAAGTCTGTACATTAATGGGCCATTGCCGGTTTATATCCACTATAGTCTATGCACAGTGGATCTGCTGGATCCTGAATGCTGGACTCTGAGTATTCTGCGTCGGAAGCACACACGTATTTCTTTCTGCCACATCACCACTGAAATATTCTGGCCCTGTAAGTGACCCTTTCCACCACTGCACAGTAATCAAAGCCTTCTGCTGTAAAGGGCTTGCCCCTGCTCCACTGAAGCCAATGATAAACTGCTATTCAGCTGCTATGGGTTGAGAATCAGGCCTAAATAAGCATGAGGAATTGAGAAATATCCAAGATGTGCTCTTGGACTACCTTACCTTGCACCTGCAAGATGCCAGGAATTGAACCATCAATTAATTAAAAGCTGTGTGAATGCTGCCTGGAGATCCTAGTCTGGAAAACTAAGGCAGAAGTTTCCATTTTGCTTGGCACTTCTTTTCGAAAAGATGCAGAAGTATTTCTGTCATTCTGCAAGTGTGTATCTCTGCTCTGACAGAAGTTCAGAGGCAATTTCATTTTACAGGAGTAGCCTTCTTTTGTAGACACATTTAAGACAAGAGGAATACCACTTGTCAAAGTCTTTCTGTTACTCGGTGTAACTGAAGCACAATTACCTACCAGCATAACATTCTTATCTTCAGCTTCTCTCCTAAATGATGAAGTTCTTTGTCAGTCATCAATTTGCTCAGTGTAAGCAGGGTCAAAAGGTAGCCTGTGCTCAAGGAAGATTTGGGGGGTACATTTATAGCAAAGGATTTGTCCATGATGGTCAAAATCTGCAAGGAATGCTTGCCAGTGGCTTTCTGGCTAACAACAACCTGTCAGCGCTTATCAAACTTGTATCTCACCACCTCATCTGGAGTGGCTTTTATTTTAGCAAAATACCAAACTAGAGGAGATTAAAGAAAATATCTAGTCTTGCACAGACCTCTTCAGCAACAGATATTGAAGCTTTTTATGCAGAAAGTATCAGTATAGCCATTCTAAACAGGAAAATAAAAGCACAGAGAGATTAAGCAGCTTGCTTAAGGTATTAGAGCAGATTACTGGCCAAGCCAGAAACAAACTCAAGTGCCTCAAGCGTTGCTACAATGCCCTGGATGACACCAGGTGAAGATCAGCTCATTCACCACCGAGGACAATCTTTTCTCAGCTGAAACTGTGCTGAGCACCGCATACCAATGTTATGTGGCATTTCAGGACAGCTGTGGTTTAGATGTTGTCTCTAATTTGTGTCATCCGACTCAAAATCCTGGCCCACAGCTGGTTAACACCTGAATTCGGATTCGAGCAGGACAGTAACATCATCTGCTTGCAAGCAAAGCCCGCTTCACCAAGTTGCTGGGGTTTCTAGTTAACTCTCAGCCATCCATCGGGGCTCCCAGCCACACCACAGCTCCCAGCCAGGACCCGCGCTCATCCCATGCTCAGCCAGCCCGGTTTGGAGAGGCAGGCAGGGGAGCAGCTGCGACAAGGGGCAGCGGCGCGGGGGCCGAGCGGGGGGCACACGTAGAGCAGCTGGGGCTTCAGTCTGGGGAGGTGCTGCAGCCGCACAGCAGCGATGCGCCCGGAGCTGGCAAAGCCCTGCGGAGAGAGACCGAGGCAGAGACTGAGAATAACCCTGCTTTGGGGCAAAGACAGAAGCTACAGCGCTGGCGGCAAGGAGCGGAAAGAAAGGGCTGGCCTTGATCTCTGCGCCGTCTGAAGTGCCCCTACAGAAAGCAGCAGGATGCGAGGGTTAATAAAAGCATCGTGCCCTGTGGCCTACAGCTGGGGACCCAACCGATCCAGCTTTGCTGGTGCAAGCAGGAGGTCTGTGTGAAGCCCTGGTTCCACGCCGCCCTCGAAGGCAGCATGTCAACGATTGCATCTAGCGACAGCAGCTCCTGCTCCAGAGGAGCGATGGCTGAAGGGGAAGCAAAGGAGCTCATCACTGGGGATCTAAATGAATCCGAATTGCATTTGCATTTCATTTAGATTTAATAAGATAGTTATTGTTTGTTAATTACGTGCCAATTGATTACCGCAGCAACATAGTTATTGAAGAGGAATAATTCAGCTGAAGATGCCTATCCCACTCATCTAAATTGAGTTAAGCAGATTCAAAGTGTTGTAGCGTCATGGAGCACATGTTTCCAGTTTGATAGATGCACTTTGGAAAACCATCTACAGCTTGGAGGAAAAGCTGCTCTGTTCCACAGCAGCCTGTGCCTAGGGGGGTATCACCCATGAAGGACTTGTGTGTAAGATGCTGGAAGCCTGCGTCTGAGCCTGCAGACCCTGAGTGCCACAAAGCTGTGCTCTGCGAGGAGTCCTTGGAGTGCCGTCCAGCAGCTCGTGCCAAGAAGAGCTGTACACACAAACACAGACAGGCAAGCACACAAATAAATGGAAAAATACACAGAAAATTCACTTCCAAAACTGGAAGCTGAAGTCATGAGAGCCATTGCTCCCATCCCATCCATCTGTCCTGTAACAAGCAAGTTATCACTTCTGCAAGACTCCACAGAGAGCTGAAAAAGCAGGTGGTCTGGCAAAGGTCACTCCTACACGAGGCGTAGGAAAGGCAGAGTTCGCAGCTCGTGCCAGTTCTGGGAAGGAGATATGGGGTATGTAGGAACGAGGGAAAATTAAATCCCATTTGATGAATATGAGGAACTAAATGATCCTCTTCATGATGGTCTTTGCACACGAGCAGCTGCAAATCAGAGGACTGCTCCAGCCGGGAAATGTCAATTGTATGGAAATGTCATCTTCAGTGCAGAGCTCTCCTGAGGCTGCTGGAAACTGCAACTCAACTGCATTAATTTCCCTCCCTCCTTCTCTATCTCTCTTTCTCTTTTATTTTTCAATCTTTTAACCTTTATAAAAACTTTTTAAACCAACCATCTTTTCTGCATTCAGTACAATTTTGTAGCTATAATCGTGCAGGAAGGTTAAAGAGTTTCAATTAGAAAGGTCACGCCAGGATCATTGTGCAGCTGGATTCACACGCTGCCTGCTGTTTAGAAAGTTAAAGATAGCGCTGAAGAGTTTCCTGAGCCATGGCTGACACCTCCAGCTTTTGCAGTCCTGACAAAAATAAGCTTTCTGTCCTTGTTTTTCAAGGCGTGCAAAGGCTCACAGATCTCAGGAGATTTTCCACAGGGAAAATTGTGACTTGAGTTGAGATTGAAGAACAGATCAAGAGGAAGACAAGACGTACACAGCCAAAGGCGATTCCCTAAGGGAGGCTACTGCACTCTTGGAGGTGAGAGTCTCCAAACCAACAAAACTGGCAATCTGTCTCCAAAGCAGGACACACAGTTCACTTGTAAGCTTGTCTAACCTTGCTGTCTTGGCTCCCATTTCCCACATCCTGCATTCTCCAATTCTTTGGCCCTACCCTAAACTCTAACTTGTTTCATAGGAAAATAGATTAATACAGTCCCCAGCGTTGCAACAAGGGAGGAACAACAAGGTGCACAGGGGGGACAAATGTATGGCTGGTCAGGAGAGAGGGATTACGTGAATTACAATTGATTTTCCACCGTTAATGAACCATGAAGTGCTTGTGATTGCATCTTGAAGAGATTTATAATTATTCATCGAATCTCAGAAGATAATTAAACTTCATTAAACACAGACATGACAAGCTTGCATAGCAAAGAATAAACCCCAGAGCGGGTCCCTGATAGAAGCGGGAGACGCAGCGTTGGGAGATGATAAGTAGAACCAGGGGAAATAAAAGAGGGGATCTTCACTAAAAACAGGTTTTGTCCAAACAAGAAGCTGCTGCCCTCAGTCTGTTTTTTCTCCTCTTTTCCCTTTGTTTTTAAGGGTTCTTTGCTTTGTCTTTCACACCTCATAATCACACCACCGCCTTTGCCTGACATTAAGAGTGCCTTACGTAATACACTTACCTATTCTGCGGCCGTTGCTGTGTGAAAACGTTACAGTGCCTTGGAGCCAGTGGGGACTGGTCTTTCTGCATGTTTACCGAAGAGGCTGTGATGTACAAAATGCAGATTGTGGAGAAGCAGGGGAAGGCTGTAACAGGGAGATGCAGTTCATCACCACATGGACCAGAATTCCCAAATAGTTCAGCATTTGAGATACCAAGGGAGTGCTTATCTCTTTTAAATGGTCTGGCCTTAGCTTGTGACCATCTGAAAATTTAGCCCATATAGTCCATATTCTAGAGATTTATTAGGACATAACAGGACGCAAACTACAGGCTATATGGGATGTTCAATACTTGTGTAAATTATGCCCTAGTTGGATACAAAGCATTTGGTATCAGATAAGCAGAACCTAAGAATATTTCAGAAAGGGAATTTATTCACCAAAGAAGGAACCCACTGGAAAAAGAAAAAGCTAACAATAATGTGCACTGCTGAGGATCAAAGGAATCTTGGCCAGGCAGTAGTGGTAACCAAAGCCATTCATCCAGATGAGCATTTGTCCAAAATTTTATTGTGCTACCAGAAGCTGTCAGTGATTACAGTGCCCCAACTCAGGTAATCATCTGCATCCACAAACGCAGTCAAAGTAACCAGCTCCTGGGGTACTGTCTTCTGCTCGTACAAGGAATGCTCTTAGTGAGCCAAACCCCCCTACTGTCTTGGCTTAGAGTGATCTCACCGCCTTTTGCATTTACGCTGAATTTCCTGAGATGTGAAATCCATTAACGAAGGACAAGTCAGCCTTATGTTTTCTCCAGCCCCCTTTATAACATAACTGCCTGTCGACCAAAGGTCACCCAGCACCAAGCCTAGCCAAACACAAGACTGTTGGGATACCACTACTTCTACCAGGGGTTAGTGCTCACAAAGAAGAACGGGGTGTATTTCCAGGAGAAGTCAGCCCATAGAAAAGATCAGGAATCTCAGACTTGCCCTGTAAACCTCTTCTTCCTCTCCAAGGGCTCTCTTTCCATTATTGTCTTCCTCAAACTGCACATCAAGAGTTTTCATTCCTGAGGCAATTTGATTTTATTAAGAATTGGAAATGTTGACACGAAGTTAAAAGGACCTGGAGAAGATGCTTCTCCCACCAGGCTGACATCCCTTTGCTGAGCACGCAGGCTCTGCAGAGCGCAGGGGATGAGGCAATGCAGTTTGCACTGTATTTCTGGCGTGAACATCTCTTTCCCATCCCCGCCCAGGGGAACAGCTGAGCCCTACAGCTACATCTCTCTCCTCTCTCCTTCATTTTCTATTCCTGCCTGACAGAACACCTCCTCTTTCCCTTGCCTCAGATAGCTTTTAGAAATATAGGTCTTCCCTAGCATAGCGTAACTTAAATCAAAATGTTGTAGCCAGCACTTCACCACAGCCCCACTGCCAGAGATGCACAGTAGATACAGACCAGCACAATCAGAGGTATAGACGAAAGGAAGGACAAACAGGCAGCCACACGGGTGGAAATCAATCAGCGGAGAGCTGCTCCTTATTTTCTCCCCTAGACAAACTCCTTGTACAAAGACTTTGAACTAAGCCCAGAGTCTCTGGCACAAAAAGGATTCAGGTCTATCAGGCCTGATTTCTAATTGGTACAGCTTAACTAGGGAAAACTCCTTCACAGAACTCCATCAGTTGAATCATTTTGTGAGCCAATTAAGCTAAACTGATGTAATAAAGGAGCAAACCAGTCTTACTGTACATACCCAGAGTACTTACTCCAATCTAATTGAATTAATTTAAAATCAGTTTTGGAAAATCTGTGCAAAGTTTGCAGAGGGATTTCCAGATCTTTCGGAGAAGAGAAAGGCTGAGGGGAAATTGTCTCCACCCAAGACCCTTCCTGTCCTGTTTGGCAATGAATCACACCTCCCAGCTTCGCAATGAATGAGGTTTCCGAAGGCAGCGTTTACTCTGGCTCTCACTCCTGTGCTGTAGCACCATGTGTTTTACAGCATTGTCAAACATAATGATTCCTACCCTGGAGAGAAATTGGGTCCTGTTTTATATTTTATTGCCTCGGAAAGGACATTTTTTACTTTCCACAGTCCACAGTTGGCAGCAACAACCCCATAAATCTTGCCAAATGCTTTTTGTTGATATATTGTCCAGAGAGACGTCTGTGAGGCTGGGCCCAGCATGGAGTAAACAAGTTAATGGCCTCCTGATCCATGTCCGAAGAGGGAGAGCAGCAGGGATAAGAAGTACTGCAAAGTCACTGCAAAGTTCAGCAGCTGGTGGGTGAGCTAAGAGACCACCGGGAGCTTGTTTCCCACACTTCATCTGGAAAAACATGCAAGTTGCAGTGCTTCCTGGCCTCCATGAAAGGGACCTTATACCAGAAAGCTCACCGAGCTGTGGTGCCACCTCGCTCTGCCAGTCCTCATGTTTGCTGCAAGAGCTCCGGGTGGTCGTGACAGGGCATGATTGTAGGGAAACCTGCGGGAGCCCCAGCACACACATCAGAATTTGTGGAAACCAGGACAGAAGGGAAAATTGGAAGGCAGGGAAAAGCAAGAACATACTTGTGCTAGCAACTGCACAGGCGAAGGGAGAGGATGTGCTGGAGTGCACAGTATGAGCACAGAGGAATGAATACAGCCGGGGCACAAGTCCCCATCCATAGGGAACAGGCTTGGTGCAGTTGCTGTGTGTGCCCTCTGGCAGGAGGATGAACACATGTGAGATTGTTAGAGGGAACTGTGCTGGACATGGCTTTAAGCAGCCCCTACAAAGCAGATGAACATGTTTGGAGATGCAAGAGCACGTCTTGGTACACGTGTTTCTAATTTAAGTGGACAGTGATGGAAGGTACGATGCTTGTTCTTG
The DNA here is from genome assembly GCA_033124195.1 of Coracias cyanogaster. Taxonomy (NCBI): domain Eukaryota; kingdom Metazoa; phylum Chordata; class Aves; order Coraciiformes; family Coraciidae; genus Coracias; species Coracias cyanogaster. The sequence goes on from JAVSBS010010519.1 coordinate 9,796, forward strand.
CATGATGGGAGTATCAAGATGTGCGTTGTATGAGTGGTACTTGTCCCAGGGGTCAGGGTGTACGTAGGTGACACACTCTACCTGTGTCTCAGCACAGGTCCATACTGATACATGAAGCTGTCCTTGAGCCAAGCCCTCCTTTCTAATAGACTTGTCCTCTGCAGGTGATGGCAGAGCCTCTGCCTGAGAAAAAGAGATGTTCAGCTTGATTCCTCTGGGCAGCTAATGAGCCGCTTCCCTCCTCTCCGTCTTTGTCCCTGTGCTCCTCCCTGAGCTCTGACAGCACTTTGTGTGTAATGAAGAGATAATGCTGTAATGATTTGATGTGTTACACTCAGCCCTGTCATAATGACTTGGAACAACTAACTGCCACTGTGCCACTTTCGCAACTCAGCTGGCCATGTCCAGCTAATGCAAAGCCCTCTACGCCTCTCTAGGCGCAGGGCCCATTCAATGGACCTTCATCACGCAAACCAGAACCAAATCTCCCATTGCCAGATGTCCCAAGCTTTACTGCCCCACACTTTTCCTCCAGCCATGGGGAAGGAATGCAGTCCTACAGACACAGCCCGTACCAGTGACTGTGGTTGGCTGTGATTCCTTATGAGCTGAAAATTCTCCCGAGGCCTCAAGAATAAAAATACTGCTAACCCTGGCTGGAAGCATAATGAACAGGAAGAAAGATTGATTGCTATGGCTGTAATTAAGTGAGAGGCTTTGATAGCCTCATAAGCTGCAAGAGCCAAAACAGAGTCCTGATGTGGAATTAGAGTGGCACAGCCTGCCTTGGTGCACCCCACCACCTTCTCCTCTTCGGGACAGCACCTCGGGATTCTGAGCACGCAGCTGCCCTGCTCCAGGCTTTACAGGCTACAAGTCATTTTAAGGGGAAGTGGAAGAAATGAGTTTCTCATAGATGAGCATGACAGGAGGCTGAGGGACTGGTGACACATGAGAAGGAGCAGGGATTCACAGGCTGCCTCCCACCCTGTGCCTCACCTGATCACAAGGTGTCTCCTTATGAAGCATAGCATTGCACCCATTTATAGCTCGTGAACAGAGTCTCATATCCAGGGCACGAGGGTATGGGGAGGGGAGGCACAAGGAGGAGGGAATAATTATCCACCAAGGACTTGAATCCAATGAGATTTACACCCTTCCTCTGCCATAAAACATTGCTGAGAGCTCTACAGATAAACACACTTGCTCAGTGGAGGCAAAGGCTGCCTGCCAGCCTACAGATGCTCAGCCTTCCCTGCGTGCCAGTTCCCTAGGGATAACCCAGCTCCTAGAGGGGACGCAGCTCTCTCCATCCCACTCCTCTCCCGTTTGCACACAGAAGCGATGTCTTTCTTTGAGATCTCTTTCACAGTGTGCGCGGTGTCCCGAGGGGTGATGGTACAGGGGTTTTTTCCCCTTGCCAGGCTCGTGCTCTGCGTGCCAGCCCTCTCCACCTTGCAGCACAGCCACTCCGGTATGTTCCCACACGATGGGACAGGACACCGCGCCAGCGCTCTCTCCTCTGGCTCCAGTAATAACGCACAGCCCTCCAGCAAACACTCCCTGTAAGCTGTAACCCTTATTTCCCCTCCAGCTCATGGGAAATACATGGGTCATGGGAAACAAAACGTGTGCCAGCCCTTGAGCTTGCACTGAACTCAGGATAAACTCAAGCCAGACAGAGCCTCTCCCGTCCCTCTGAGCCTGCGCTCAGCCTCACACCACCGTTAATGCAGCTTGCCCTCCTCTCCCACCCAGAAACAGAAAACTCCTCAGCCCATCCCACCCTTAGCTCTTAGCACACAATTCCCTTTCCTCAGATTTGTCCATAGCTACTGTCCTCTCCTCCACTATCACATTTTTATCTTCAATGTTTTTTCTTCTTTGAAGTGATTAAAGAACTAACCAGGAGTATCCTCCTACTTTACAAGTTCCATGAGAGGTGATAGCTCCTCACAGTGAGGTGGGGGAAGAGAGGAAAGAAAACTTTTTCATCCTGCTCCTAGCTCTGGCACTAGCATTTTTCGCATACCCAGCTGCTTCCTAGGGCTGCCTCCGTTACCCCACAGAGACACTGTGCGACTTAGTCATCTGACATATATAAAAAACCTGAGCTCTTCAGATGTTAGCCAAGGACACAACCATATAGTGACATGATGCCTTTGAGCTTCCTAGTAACCAGACAATGGCTCAACTAGCAAGATCCTGTTGTAACTGATGTCTGAGCCAGACGAGAACTCGCCTGTATCATCCTAACTTCCCGGTGCCTCTTCCCCGGTGTTTGCAGTACATTCCCTTGACCAGGATGTCTGACCCCAGCACAACCCCACTTCAGTCTTTGTCCATCACACATTGTTGGCCTTGAGGCTCAGAGCACCAGGGGTGACAGACATATCCGGAGAGTGACAGACTACCGGAGTCAGCAGAACGCAGCCCGTTGCCATGGAAATCCAAGCCTCCTTTTCAAGCATCTGTGCAGCTCAGGGGCATGGGGCCAGCTCCCACTGAGAAAAATCTTTGTAAAGAGTCCCATGGAGAGTTGGTTTTGTATCCCCCAGTTGCTCTTTGCTCCCCAGCCCAATTACATGTTCTAGCAGGAAACGAAGGACCACAGCTTGGCTCGGGATGTATGACGTCAAGGTGCATTGTCTAACAGATGAGCCTGCAACCAAGGACAAGACTTTCTAGTTCAAAAACTCAGCAGGAAAAAGTCAGATTTTTTTTTTTTTTTAAATATTGGAAGTATCCCTTTTCAGTGCTATGCCACTGGGCAACACCAGGTGACACAACTCAAAAGCATGTTTTGGGGAAATCCAACCTGACCATGCCTAGGTGAGATCGTGGAGGCTTATTTATTTGTCCACTACATTGACAGGCTTTTTCTGGATGGCGACAATGGCATTGTCATAGGTGTGACATGAAAATAAGTGAAGTAAATCCAAACATCAGGACAGAGGGGTGCTGATGGAAAATTCCTGCAAACAAAAGCAACATTTTTGCCTACAGCCTATTTTATAACTGCAGAAAATGCAAGTGGAGCATGAGAGTTATTAACTATTTCTCTATCCTCTCCAAGCTTCTGTCATGTGTGCATCAGCACTCACACACAGGGGCAGTATTACGCAGTGTTATAAACAAGAATATTCCTTTACACACAGGTTCATGATACCGTGTTTTGTCAAGCCTAATTACCTGCACTGTTTTCCCCACGAAACGACTTCGCATCTCCAAGAGTACTTTCCCAATTGCCTTGATCCCTCTGGTTCTTATGAAATAACAGGTATTTAAGTGAGGCTGCTGCTGGTGGAGGCTCCCGCTGTAGGAGCAAGGTAATGAGCACTAGGAGCATGCGTGGGCTTTCAAAGCTCCACACAGCTTCATTAGCCGAACAAAGGCCACACTCTACAAAGAGGTAGGGAGTGTGATGTAGAAGAGCTCTAGCCTGAGACTGAAGGACACAGTTCTTCATTATTATACATGCAAGCCCTCTGGGAGCGGCCACTTGTTCAAAGAGTTGTGATAATAAGCTCTCCAAGGATGCTGCCTGGGTGATGTCCAACACACTGACACTTGAAATCCTTCCCCAACAAAAGCCCATGGCAGAACACCCTCAAGTCTTTCCTTACAGGCTTCATTCCAGAAGCCCTGAAAGATACTTAAAAGTCTAGTTCAACATGCCTTGTTCCTCATGCAGTTTCTTACAACACCATTAAGCAACTGTTAAACACCGCTGGAAAGGATAACTGATGCCTTTTCATCATCAGTGGCCCAAAGTCCCCAAAGGGCTCTGCACCCAAGAGACACACCACTTTTTGTTGAGGATACCCCCTGAAATCCATCGTTTATGCTACAAAACTCTCCTGCCTAGCAGTTTGAAAAGTTCCTTCTGAATCTGGCCATAGAAATATCTCACAATCCAAGCAGCCTCCCCAGAGAAGAAAGATTTACTTCCTGCTTGTCTTTCCTGAAGTCTTTTCCCAGTGAACTTTAATGATGACAAACATGACAGGCATTGTAAAACCCAGAAAGTGCACTATTTCTTTTCCTCTTCCCACCATTGCCAGTATAAATATCACCCTGAGTTCTGGGGGCTGAATGCCAAGTTAAAATAATGCTCTCTTTGGGCTGAGGATCTGGTTTCTCCAGAGATCACAAGGACTCTGCGATGATGAGTGAGAAGGAGGGAGGAAGTTAGAACTAGGGACATCAACAGGAAACATTTCAACACTGAATTTCACACCTCCTCCCATGGATTTCAGTGAACAGTTATGATGATGCACACCACAGGGTCACCATGAAGACTGATCATCCCATCCCACTCTCCTGAACATCTCTGTGACTCTCAAGGTTGTATATCAGGGAGGACCTTGCTTGTTCTTCCTTCCCTCACTCCCACTCCTCTCTGCTGCAGTGCTTTTCTGGGAAATTGCAGGGGAAATAGTTCTGGAAAAGAGGCACGAAATTTAATCAAAAGCTGCATCAATGAACAACTTGTTTCACTGGCAGCCAGGGCATGTAAGAATGGAGGTATTGAGCTGGGGGACAAGCAGCACGAAGGGGATCACTCAGGATTCACACGCAAGTCTCAGCCCCATGTCACAGCATTCTTCTAAGTGTCCTGGGCCTGCTGTTGGGTGGGTGAATTCAGTCCCAAAGCTTCGGCTAAGTGGCAAGTTTGTTGTGCCAACAAAGGCTTTTGGTCCGAGCTGACCTGCAGCAGAGGGAGCGGATTCACACAGGACACCAGAGCCCTCGCAGCCCCCACCCAGACACAGCGCTAGCCTGAGGTGGAAGCCAGAGAATGTCAGTCTTGACAAACAGTAATTGCCATCCTGAAACCAGATGGAAAATCAAATGCCACAACAATCTTCCTGAACCTAAACTCACTATCTAAAAAAAATTCAGGTTGGGTCAATCAATAGGTTTCTTTAAACCAACTCATTTTCGTTCAGCCCTTAAAAGATGTGTTTACCTTTTTTCGGAAAATGTATTGTTTGAAAGCAGAGATTTTAAATTAAAAAAAGGACTTTCAACAATTTATAAATGTGTTTGAAAGAAATCCCATTTGCTCGTTTTCCTGAAAATCAGGGCTTTTCTCCACATTACCACTCTGCTATGGGAAGGGACTTGGGGTCTCCAAACTAGGGCTTCAAACCTCCACGGAAACCCTCCTGCAATATGTGGAAGATATGAATCAATGCCTAGTCCTTTTGTTGGCATGCAGGCAGGGTCACAATGCTTTAATCTCATAATTTTCTCCCCCCAGATACCTTGGAGCATAGGACTCTGCTCATAGATTTTCACACAGTTGGGGCTCAGCACCCCTAAAAGGCTACACAGCCTCTCCTACCACCACAGAGAGATTCCGCACAAGCAGTTTCTCTCTTGTGACCTTCCTGTTCGCATCCCGGACTCCAAACACCTGCATCTCCATGAAATTGCTTCAAGATTACCACGAACTCATCTCCAGCCTCATTTTCCTTTTCCTCTTTTTCTCCCTGATTGTGAGGCCTTACCCTTATGACAGCTTCATTACAAGTGACCTTCAGCACTGGCGTTGTTGGGGAATTGATTTAGAACCAAATTACTGATCTCTTTCTTTCACCTCCTCCCTCTCACTGAAGACAGCAATAGCAGCACTGGAGAGGGCGTCTGAAACAGCACATTTGGAACACATTACAGAAGGGGAGACAGAGCAGACCACAGTCCAACAGGAAAGGGCCAAACTGTTCTTGAAGAAATGCCAAAACAATCGTACCATTTATTCCAAGGGTACAGATGAGTCAGGTTTAGACCAGCCAGGAAACAGCTTTTAAGGAATTGGGGATGCTACTGAGAACAGACGGAGGCAGCTGGAAAAAACAAGGAGCAGGTGGTGGCATGGAAGAGAGGATCACTCTGGCACATGGGTAAAGCAGAAGGGAGATGGCAATATGGACCTTGTTATGGGCTAGGTTAAGTCTCATTGGAACCAGTGAGAAGAGCAGCTGTCTGATTCAGGCTAAACCACCCACATGTCTCTTTCTTTGGTACTAACTGAAGGAATTGAGGTTACTGCTCAAAACACACGGACAAGGGTTGATCCGAGTTGAGCTATGACGCTGAGCTGGGAGCTTTACTGTAGACTAACGGCTGAAGGTGCATTTGTGTCTGTGTGTGTGAAAGAGAAAGGAGAAGAACACAAAGAAGAAAAAATAATCGAGGCTGGAGCAGAACACCAAGCACAGTCAGGATAAGCAAGGGAAACCTGGGAAAAATCAGAGAGAGAAAAGGGTGATTAAAGAGTCCTCTGCCTCCTAATTATCACTAATAGCCAGAGAATGAAAAGCAGAGTAAGCAGGGAAGCAAGAGTACTTCCTTCTCTCATCAAGTGAAGACTTTTCAACCATTATAGTCCAACAGGTAACAGGGTGCACCAGCAGCAGGGTCTTGAATGAGTGTCCAAAGCAAAGACCTAAAAAAACCGGACCCACTCATGAGGGCCTCATTCTGCTTCTTTTCAACGATGGCATCCCCATTAGTCAACAGTTCCTGAGCAAGAGACAAGCACTTACAGAGGAGCTCTGTTGAGATTTTAGCGCCCAAGATGCAGAACTCCAGTTGACCCTCTTGGACTCTCAGAAACATCAGCAAGCAAGCAGCAGTCAGTGACCTCAGGAACTGCTTAGAGCTTTGCAGAACTGAATTCTCAGACTGGGGACTTACAGTGCCTCAATGATCTGCTTGAAAGTGAACACATAAAAGAGAATCTTTCTGGTTCTTGATCCCTCTAGGCTCAGGAACAGAGGGTAGAGACACACTGAGCCATTCAGGGAATGAAACCGGTAGCAGGCCGTTTCGCACAACCAGCTCAGCACAGTGGCGGACCAGTTGAGAAGTTGTTAATTTACAGACAGAAAAACCATAAAAGGGAAGTCAAGACTGTAAGCAAAGCAAGAAGAGAAGAACTCTGTAATGAGAGGCTCGCACAAGAGGTGATTGGCTCATCCACGTGGTAAAGAGCAGCACAAAGTGGCTCCAGGGAAATAGCGTGGGAGATTTACTGCTGACACTGAAGTGCTATTTCCAGCTGACATTTATCTCTGCCTTGGAATTCCCAGTTGGAGAGAAGAGGTGACAACAAACAGGAGAAATTTACACTGGCCACTTTATGCAAATCTAACCTTTCTGCACCTGCCAGGTGGGGAGCACTTATTTACTTGCTGGCTGCCTGGCTAAATGGGCAGAAGGGGTGAATCCAAACAGAATACGGAGAAGGTCAAAGGAATGTGGCTCCTGGCTGTAATTTCAGGACCTGTTACAGGCATTACAATTTTAATGTGGCAGTTGAGAGATATACACCCTAGGCAAATGAACTGGCAGAAGACAGCTCATGTGCATGTGCCAGGGTACTCTTCCACATGAGCAGCTCATCGCCCTCTGACAGGCAGATTCGGAGATGCCAAATGTGTGTCTCAGTCCGTACCTGTCTCTACTCATAAAGGACCTCAGCAAATGCCTCTAGCAATTAATTTTGGAGCAGGCAGATCTGAGTTCCACCGCCTTTACCACAATGACTTTTCCAGATGCAAAGATGTGAAGCTGAGCAGTAACTATGAGATGTCCGGGGGTGAATTTGTCACAATTTTAAATAGAAAGTTAGCACTTATATACACAGTACCAAATTATTAAGTTCATACTGCATGCTAACAAGCGAAAACAAATTCCTGCCACGCCAGAATAAGACTGCCTTTTTTTTTTTCAGACTAAATATATCTTTGCAATATAGAGTCATGTTCAGCTTTTTCCACTTAACAGTCTTTTTGTTCATGTATATGTAACACAGCCATCTCTTCAGTAGAAAACAGCGCAAGAGCCCTCGGTACAAAAGGCCAGGAAAAGAGTAAAGCCCCAACTACCTGGCTAAAAGTACAGGGGAAGACTTTAGGTGGGCTGCCAGTGCCCTCGCACCATATTGAACCCTGGTCACAACACCAGAAACGAAACAGTGCCCTCAAAGTAAAAATGCCCGGAGCCCTTTGGTCTTCCAGGTCAAGAGTGTGGTTGCAGAGCCCTGCTCCAGGCGCGCTGGCTGCCTCCAGGAGCCCACCAGGACACTGCTTCAGCCTGGGCACACAGGATAAGGTCACGTTTTCCAGCTCAGGTTGTTTTAGCCCACACTGCATCCTCCACAATCCCACTGGTGCTAGCACTCGTACAGGCAGCACAAAGCCTGACATTTCAAACATGACTAACAATTCAGGATGCTACTGACAAATGCCTTCAAGGGATTTGTTTCTGGAAAGTGCTCAGATCTCCCTGCCTCTGTGGTAGCAGTGTCTGGGCACCTGAGATCACTAGATACATATGGGCAAGAGGGATGCTGGCAGCCAGCGTTTGTTAGTATTTCTTGAAGTCTCTTGAATTCAAATCTAAGTCAGACACTTTATAACTCATCAGACTGCCTTATCAAACAGGATACTTTTATAAATAAGTGCTCTCTGTTGCTTTCCAGCTTCTGAGTCTTTAGGTCACACCTGGGTCAAATGTTCAAGGTTTTTACTGTGGCTGTGAAAGACTGGAACTGACTTCTGAACACAACAAAATACCTTGTGGCATCTTGCTCCTCTAAGATCTCCAGGGTTGAAAAAAGAAGATGGAATAATGCGAAATTCACAGTAAATACCACAGAAATGGGCAACATCTGAGCAAAATCACGGGTTTCACAGCTGATTCCCCGTACTGCAGAACAACATGAGGACCAAACCAACTGGTGTCACCCTTACAGGCCTTGTGCAAAGCCAACAGACTCCCAGCACTATCTGCTATAAAATCCAGGTTTCTTTCTGTCATCCAGTCCGATTTTGCTCAGCATGCAAGAATTGTCAATAGCCTGAGGTGCGCTGGCTGCTGGGCATGCCAGGGGCGTGTTTCCCAAGCAGGGATGCCCTCACCTTGCACCTGCCCTGCATCTCTGGATGGTTTTGTGCAAGAAGGGGAAAAATAAAGGATTTATGAAGGGTCAGAGAAAAAAGGCAAAGCAAGAAAAATCCCATAGGATAAAAGAGATGAGAAATTCAAGGTAGTTTTAAAACAGTTAGTGAAGTCAAGAGCCCAAGCTGACCTGAAGTCATAGCAGTGAGAAAGTAAATGGACTTTTAAGGACTTAGGCTGGGATTTTCAAAGCCTCTTCAACAACTTGGATGTTCACTTCCATTTATTTTGCTGGATTGTTGCCAACAAAATCCTGCAAGCTGCTCTGATTCTGGAGGTCTGAATTTGAAAAACTGGAGCTAGACTTTGCTTTATTTTTTCATCTTTTATATATAGATAGATAGATATTAAGAACCAGCAAAAACAGCCAATCACTTCCTCCACTATCAGAGAGCCTGAAGGGTCAAGAATTGCAGGCTACAGAGGAATCACTGCAGGGTATAAAAGGGAGCTACAAAGAGCCTCCAAAACAGCAGGAGAGCTGCTGACATTCATGGTCTCATGGCTCTGTTGTTTTGCCCTCCTTTTTATCATAAAATAAATAGGGTTAGACCAGATTTCCCCTAATTTGCCAGAGTCACTGCAGTGTTGGTTGTCCTAAGAAACTCCATCCCAAGGCTTTCACGTCATTCTTTCATTACCTGATGCCACCATTGTCTGCTCTGCAGTGTGAGGCTCTGGAGGCAGCATCCAGCTCCAGACACGCTGCACAGAACCCGACTGGCTGCTCCACCACAGCCTACACAAGTCCATAGCATTTTGTAGGATTTCTCATATTGCACAAGCTCATGAACACCTCCCATCCCATATCAGGACAGCAGAAAAATCCCACCCCTATGAGCCATGTGGATCGTTTCCCTTTGCAGCAGGAAACAGCAGTAGTGGAAATTAGTCTCTTCTGTTTTCCAGCTCTCATGAGCTCTGGGTTAAGACGACTTGGGGCTTCAGTTCTGTCAGGCTATCGACTGCCCAGCAGGTAAAGAAAGCAGTTAAGTGCAAAGTAATTGATAGCAGCAGGCAGCTCCAATAAGTTTCTTAATCAATACAATTTATAGCAGAGATGGCTCCAAACACTGGAGTAGGGAAGCCCAACTTAATGTCTTGATAACCTTTCTCATTGCATTTTGCTCATTTTTCCTTCCCTACTTCTTGCAGAAGCATTCTTTTGAGAACTGATTTCTCCATGGATATAAGCTTATGCTTCATTCGCCATTGTCTTACAAACTCCTTGGAAATTGAACCACCTGTATGGCAAAGGGGAACTGCCCTAGTTCTCCAGGACAGAGCGGGGCTCAGGCACAAGTCTTTGTTTCTAGCAGAAAGGAATTTAAGTTTTTTCTGTTATTGGATTCAAAGTGAGGATAAATGAGTGGAAAGCAAATTGAAAAGACCCCCCTCTCCAAAAGAGTGATAGAGAAGAAATGGCCATTAAAACAAAGAGTTTTCATCAATATCTGCTTCCATAATCTCCAGAATGTGGAGAGGGAAGGATGATTTTAGTGTTTGTTGTGTCAGGAGACTGTACATAGGTTTCTCACACGTATCTTTTGTAGTTTTTCTTGCCTTCATTTCCCCACTGATAAACCAGGAATAAAACATCATTCCCTCACAGTAGAGGGTTTATTGACCCCACGCACATTGAGACCACGCAGCAGGAAGTACTCATCACTAGAAGACACACTCTCTGTGCTAAGAAACACCACTCACAACTGTTCTGACAGGTGACAAAATTCATCAAGCAATTATGGCTTTCTGACAATGACCAAAAAGTGGATCAAGAAAGATGGGAGACCTTCCAAATCTTCCTGATGGATCCAAGTTTAAATAGTTTACTGCTCAGAACTAAACATTTCAGCTGACTATGCCAAGGAGCCTTCAGATACGCTGCCAGTATTGTTACTGCACAGACACACACTCACAGTTCCGAATTCTGACAGGCTCTTCTGTCCTGGTTTTTGTGTGTGTGTGTTAATGACTGTGGCAAGAGGAGCTCCGAGGAGCCAGATGAGGCAAGGGCAGCTCTAGGTGTTACAAGAGTGTTTCTTTTGCACAAATACATTAGGATGCAGTAAGGAGTCAACTGACATTTTCCCCATGGCACAGCACAAACCAAAGCAGCATGTAATCCCAGAAACACGTGCAATGTGCTGTAGCTCCTACCTGAACGCCTCTGGAATATACAGAGGTCCTTTTCCACATCTTTCTCCAGTGATGTGTACAGAATCTTTCTCCTTCTCAGCAACTTCTGCTTCTCAGTATTATTCCTCTGGAAAAAAAAAAAAAAGATAAGCATCAAATTGGTTACATGGATAAAGTGGATACAGAGGATTTTTCTCTGTATCAAGAGAATTTTCTTCATTCTTCTTAGCTGAAATGGGAAATGCAAAAGCTGATTTTCAGTTCTTTCAAAACTTTTCACAGAAACATGATCAGTATTTCTCAATACATAATAAAACAAAAACATGCTTTAACCTGAAAAGGTCTGTTTTGGTAAATATAAAGAGCTGATTATTATTCCAAACAAGCAGATGTAGAATACTGCAGAATCACAAAAAGCCCATATTTGTCAGTTGCCAACATATTTCAGGAAAGTTTTAATTAAAGGCCATTTCCCAGAGGGTAAAACCCCACACACCTTTCAGCAAAACGCTAAAAATACTGCAAAAGTGTCTTGGGTGAAATTCTTGGCAAGAAGAGTAAAACTCAGGAGAAAGCCTGCTACATGGGAGATGTCTAACTCTGCTCCAGTGACTCAGCAGCCTCAGACGTGCTTCCAAGCTGCTAGATGTTCTTCCAGGACTATTATACAAACTTTTCCTTCTTCAAGAATTTTTACAATATAAGATTTTTTAGGAAAAAAAAAAATACTCAGGGCTTCAGTCAGTTCCAACTGTGGAATTCAAAAAAGGGACGTTAGAATTTAAAGTATCTGAAATTATGACTTGTCCTCATATACAGACTAGGAAGCAGCAAGGAGACAATCTCTAAAAAGCCGAGTTCCCTGCTCCTGCAGGACAGGGGTACAGCTGTGGTTAGATGATTGCTCCTGAAGCTCTTTCAGAAGAGGTCACCTCAGTCTTTCTCTGAGAACCATGCCCTCGTTGGCCATGGACTCTTCAAGCAATGCCCAACTGCAGCAACGCCAGGAAGAGATACTGTATCAGGGAGACAATTTCCCTTTCTTTTTAAAACATTTTAAGCAAATGAATAATTCATCTTGAATGACTTTGAGCCGAGGCAACTCTCCATGTTACCACCTGATTATGTGTTCCATAAAAAGATGACAGCAATTTATCTCTTTTCTCTTGCTGGGTGGGCTGGTGGTGGAATAAATATGCTGCCACCAAACTGGAGTGATGAATCATCCCTCAGAGCAACCAACGACACTTTTACTGATTGGGCATTTAGGGCTTCCCAGTGGGATCAGCAGGGAGAAGGACATCACCATAAGCCTTCAGGAGAGAAGAGAAGACCATGGGCAACGGAGGGCTGAGTTCTCTCTGCTCTTCCCTGTAGGATTACTCATTGCTGAGTACCCAGCAAAGGCATCTGGGCAGAAGAGCCTTTCTCCTGAGAGCAGTGGAGTCTGCAAAGGCCAGGGGCTCACGCTGCTGTCTGGTGATAAGGAAAGCAGCTGTTGAGTCTTACTCTGCTTCACCATTGACTGAATAGTGGGGTTAGGCTGGAGAGAGGAACTCCATTTGATGTTCCCCAGAACCAAGCTTCTTTCTTGTATAAGAAGCTGCATAGCACATGCCGGTTGTTCAGCTGGGCAAGGGAAGCGAGACAGATTTGTCCTGGGAATGAAAGCATGGGTCTCTTGAAGGGCGAGGGGTGCTGCCCCCGCCAGAGAGAAAGCCCACTGCCCTGCCCTTTACCTGTGCCCCCTCGGGCAAACCTGAGCCTTTCCCAAGAGGGCATCACTAGCTCTGCCACGTTGGGGCTTTTTGGATGATCTGAAATCATCAAGCATGGATCAGTTAGAGACAAGTCTGAGAAGTGAGGTCTTCCTTTCCTTAACTCAGTGCCTTGCTATTACCGCAGTCCTTTATGGAGATACCCCACGTGTTTATGGCCACGTAGACAGTTGCTGTCAAGCTACACCAAGCCAAAGGCAGCCGAGCATTTGATCTTGCCCACAAGCAACACGCCCTGGCTGAAATTTTTCTCCCCTTGCTGCAATCCCTCTGCATGCGCTCCCACCTCTGCCCTTAAAAACACATACGCCTCATGCCACGCCAGAAGTCCTCCGCAGCCAGATGCACCCACAAGCGCTGGAGCAAATGAAAGATTGAGCACCCTGGTCTAGTGGGAGGTGTCCCTGCCCACAGCAGGAGGGGTGGAACGAGATGATCTTTAAGGTCCCTTCCAACCCAAACCATTCTATGATTTCCTTGTGCACATATCATCTGTGCACACCCACACCTCCAGTGCCTTCACCTGCACACTTTGTGCTGCTACCTCTGTCCTCCCCACCGCTCCCAGCCTGCAAGGGGCTGCTACAGCATGTAAATGTGCTACAAAGACACATCCTCCCTGCCTCCGTGCTGGCTATGGGGAACATAAAACACAGCGGAGATTGCTGCTATTTTATTATTTATGAAGCTTTGGTTATTTCGTATATAAATAATCCATGACTGCAAAGTGTTGCTGGCACTGTGATTGAATATTCATGAGGTATTCTTGTTGAGAATTTTCACCATCATTTCAAACCCAGACACAAAAATAAAAATCATCATAATAAAAATTTCATCTGTCATTTCACAGTTTCAACCTCTGAGAAACAAAATCTCTCTCTCTCTCCCCCCCCACCCACGGGGCTTTCTGTGTGTGGGGGAACAAAACAGTAGGGTTAATTTGGAAGGCAGGTTCAGGCTGCACTGGAAAGAAGCAGGAACATCCTGCATATAGCTCTGCCTGCTGTCTCATAACACCGCCAGGCTGCTTCATCTGGGGATATATGCTGTCTGCATGGAGTACATGCAAATTCCCTCTCTCCCTCCTAGAAACCTTTCTCTTCTCAGATTTAATCCGAGCCAGAACCCTGACAGAGAAGCACCCAAGTGGGATCAGTCCGCATGGAAAATGGAAGCATGTTGCTGCCACCCTGTGGAAAACGGTGGCCCCTCATTGTTGGGGACCACTCTAGACAACTTTGGCAAATTCCTGGATGTGTGCAACGATCAAGAATCTCTTGCATCCTGGGTTAGTTGAAAGTGCAGCTTCACCTGCTCATCTTACTGAGATTCCCCTTTTTTTCTCCTCAGGCTCTTTCTTCACTGTGCTCTTCAGCTCCTTCTATTCCAGTAAAAATAAAGACAAAGGAGGACAAACGCAAACACAGCAGCACTATCCAAACTCTTGCCTTCCTCTATTTTCTATCCACATCTTCCGTGAGAAGGCTCTGCAGCTGCCTGCATAGTGAATCACCCTGGCCTCCTTATCATCCACTGTCCCAATTCTCCTCCACAAGACCTTCAGATCACAGCTCCTTCCTTTTTCAGTTCTGTGAAGCACTCTATGCACAGAAAGGAAACAGCAGGAGGAGAAACAGCACATTCCCAGCCTCTTCAAACCCAAAGGGTTGTCAGATCTGAGATCCACATCCTCCCCAACCTGCTACTGTCCGTGTGCGAGTGGTCTACGTGAGGCCGTGTCACATCAGCACACCCCAAACAGGGCCAGAGCTCTCAGAGCACCTCGCCTTCCAAGAGTGATTTATGGGCCCTGTCAATCCAGCAGACTGAACTGCAGAGACAGCTGGAGCGTGCAGCAAAGAGAGCAGCAATCCATCACCACCGAGTGGGAGTCATCCCGGAATCCATCAAGAGCTTCATCATTGTGACATCTTTGCAGAGGCAGAAAGAGAAACAAAGGAAAAAGATGGAGACAGAGAGAGTGAGCCAAGAGTGGAAAATCCACCCAGGATTTCTCAGAACTTCAGAGTCACGGAAGGAAAACAAGATGACAGACATGAAAAATATTTTTTGTGTTTGTAGTGATTCAGGTGGTGCTCTTTAAAGCCAGAAATTACAATTCCTCACACAGCTGAGCAGGGCTTTCTGGTGTCAGCCATACCAGCAGCAATCAGAAATTCTGTCCCATTTGCTAGCTGCAGAGCTTTGTGGTACGTATTAATTGCTTCCAGGTATGACGACTGGATGGTTTGGATACTTACACAAGGCCCATATATACGCCCAAGTCCACAAAAATATATATATAACAGATTAGCCCACACAAAGGGGCACACACAGATACAAGTGTGTCTGGAATCTACAAGAACAGCAGGAACAGAAGGGAAACTCTACGGAGGTTACCTTTTATATAGGTATACAAGATGCACGGAGACACACTCCCCTGTGCAGTGCCACGATGAGTACAAGAGCACACGCTGCTTGTCTTTGATCTCCAACTTAATAACAAGAGATACGTCAAGTTCTCCAGTAACACAACTTCTCCCCATCCCCAAACTCCATAAAAAAACCCAAAACAATGAACAAGAGAACACGAAATCTGTGTTAAGACACAAGGGAGAAACAAAGAAAAGAAGTGAGCATCTGCTTTTGGAGGAAAGAAACGGGAACAGCAGAACAAAGTGTATTTATTTTTTGCCCCATGGACAGACACCAATATTGCTTTGGGTTATGCAGAGTACAGGTTAAGCATGTGCTCCCAAAGCTCAGGAAAGGGGGAGGATGTGTCGGGACCTCTCAGACCAGTACAAATCTGCTGAAAATTTGGAAAAAAACAAAATAAGCAAAAGGATTCAGAAGCCGAGAGTAGGAGTAACGAATGTATTTGGACATCACAAGGTGGGTAAGATTCAGTAGGTGCAAGAGAGATGAGGCTGAGGGTCAGGGAGAGCCTCTGGGGTGAGAAAGCAGAGGTGGGCATGAGCTGGAGCCACCAGAAAGATGGCATTGGAGAAGAGCGAGTACCTGGCACTGTGAAAGAGGGGTTGGAGACCTCCTGACCTGGGTTTATTTTCGATACTGGTCTCTTCTGGGGTCCATTACTTGCCTCCAGAAGACACTCTCCTCAGCTGCGATACCCACGCAGGCAGTATGTATCCACCTGCCCCGAGAAGACTGGAAATTATGGGGACAATGTGATTTCCAGTGTCACGGGAACTGCTTTTGCAGCACAAGGCAGGCTGAGCTGTACCTAGCTTACCTCCAGCAGATTCTCTGCTGCTGTCTGAGTCACACGGACTAAGCGGAGCCATCTGATTTTATGATCCTTTTATCCCTCTGACCAAGTGATCATACGCTGCTTCTCCCAAGAAGAATAATGAAGCCTCATACATTACACATCCCCCAAAGGACTTAATTTCTCTTAATCTAAGGGGAGGATTTGCCTCCAGTCTCCAGTCCTTTTATTATCCATTTGTTGCTCCATCTGCAGCACAGATCATAAAGGAATTTTTTATTTTTAAAGTCAACCTTTGCTTGGGCCTCATTAAGGCCTTACACAAAGTCCCAGGCTGCTCACAGTTCAGACAACTAGAATGAGACCGAGGCACTGAAGGCTGGATGGCCTTCTCCTCCCTTTTAACAGTGCACTGCAAGGACAAGGGGATGTCTGGCTCCTAGCCAGAGAAATGAAATGATGGGTCAAGAGAAATGCAGCATTGACACTTACCCTTCCCTCAGCCCCATGCTTGCTCTGAAATATGACGTTCTGCCAAACAAGAATGGTTCTGGCTGGGTGAAATACTGTTACTCACACTGCGGTAGCAGCAGGAGCATTGGTCAGGACTCCTTTGTGCTACACAAGGTGCAAAGATAGACCAAGATTTCCCCTGTCCCAGAGAACAAACGCAATGTTGTGAGCTTGCTTTAAAGATGTGAGGCACAGGCAGGCTCTTACTGTGGTGGGTTGTGGCCACGGAATTCTGTTCCTTCAGTGCCATTGCCCCAGGTCCTCGACCAGCTCTGCACAGACACATACACCTGTATGTGGTGTTGCCGCCTGAAGTGCTGCTGTTTGATTTCCTACCCTTGCTATTCTCACTGGGCTAGAAACTGGCACTGAACTGAAAGTAATTTCCTTTCATTTTAAATAAATAATAATTTAACAATGTAGGCTGCTGAATTCATTCTTGCATCGAAGGGGAGATGATTGTACTTCCCAGTCCGGAAGGACAGAGAGGGGAGGAATACACGGCTTTATAATTAAATTTGCTTTTCCTCCTTTCATTGTCCATCTCATTTAAAAAAAAAAAAAGAGAAAAGAAAAAAGAAAAAAGGACACACAGAGCCCCAGCAAAAAGGAAAAGCTCCTTCTTTTGTCTCTAGCTGCTACTTCCACACAGCCAGATGGATAAC